>JAODLL010002205.1:308-12558 GCA_026546735.1 Forbesichthys agassizii
TTTAACCCCCCCCCCCCCCCCCCCCCCCTCCTTATTCTTCCCTACATCCCCAACAGTTCTTTCTGAAAGAGAGTGTTAACTGGCACCTGAGTGGGGACCCCCAGATCGGATTTTGTGAGACGGCTGATAAAACATACAGGCGGGGGGGACGGGTTGCGTCTGGGCTCAGGCTGGGCCAGGGTGGGTCTGGCCGGGCCAGGGCCGGGCCGGGCCGGGCTAAGTATGCGTCTTCCTCCAGGAAGGTATGTGCTTTGTGGTGTGATGGTTAACTGGCGGGCCTGTCTCTTGGGCCTGGACACACACAGAGCAACCTTGTGTGGAGCGCACGCAGGGCTGTGCAGAGGCACTGAAGTCAGCTCACTGAACAGGCAGGAGACTTCTGCATACGCACTCATTTCACAGGTCATTTAAAAACATATATGCACATACACACACACACAGAACAAACAATATACTGTACCTTACATACTGAAGACCAATCTTTGCTATTTACAGTATAAGAGACCTGCATGAAACACACGCAGTGACACACGCACACACAACAACCTATGCTACATAGTGAATGCCACTCATTTCTTTGTTATTAAAGAGACCTGTCAGAGACACACACGTTATAGTACATAGAGGTCATAGCCTTTCATCACCCCTCAGCGAGGACTGTTGATTTGTTGTGAAGCTTCCATAAATCCACCCAGCGTTACATAAGCCAGTCACTGGGTTCATTAAAATAATTACTTTAATTTGCAGTTGATGACTTAATGATAAAGCCAACAGGAAAAAATAGGGGAAAATAAAACACAGTGGCGGGAGTTTTCAGGAGAGTCACGCCATGCTTCAGCTCAGCCCAGACAACACGTGTGTGTTTTTGGAGTGGTGGTAGCAGGGACACACAACCACACCGCCACATATTGTACACACAGTAAACATTCATACACAAATATCATATTCTAACATCCAGGGCTAATAGCAGCCACTGTTAACCTGCCACTCCTTATTAGTTGGGTCAGAATGTATAGCAGCCCTACTTTGAGTTGCTGGTTTCTGCGGTCAAAGTATTATGCCGTGTCATGGTGGCAGCCATCCCCAGGCTGGCCTGCCTCTCTTTCTCTTGTCCTTCACTGACACCGCCCGCAGTCACACACACACACAGACAGTCAGGCGGTCGGTTGACTGTCCGTTCGTCTCCGCATGGAAATAGAGACAGAACAAAATGCCCCACTGTTTATTGAGAGGGGTTCCTCAGCCAAAACACAAACGCGCACAATGTCAGCACGTTTTGCCCACGAGCGTGAGCGTGAGCGCATGCACGTGCACTTTTTCTCCCAGCAGTGGCTACGCCATGTTCTCTCAGATATTACATTTTCAATCTGTATCCATTAATGATAAAGTGTCTTTGGACAAAAAAGCGTCTCACATAATTCTCCAAGGGCTCTGTGATTGGCAGGAATGCCCTATGACCAAAATTATTGTAACAAATATATGGCCATACTGTACTGCTCATCCATCCACTGAACATAAACACTTAATCCATGTGGTTTCATCTGAAACAGATACCAAATTTTCTTTTTTTTTTTAAGTATACAGCAGTTGTGGCAACAGAAAACCCCATGTTTGCAAAAATAAACAGATTAGTTGATTATCTATGCCCAGAAACATGTAAACAATACAACTAGATCAATGTAAAACAGGTTTCACCCAAGACGCATAGTGTGAATCTACAATCGCCCTGGGAACCCCAAAGCCTTGTGTCCTTCTCACTTTTAACCTCTCCTTTTTGTTATATTCTGGGAAAACACTGATCCATATTTGACTCATATTTCAGACATTATGCCATCCATCCATCTCCACGTTAGAAAATTGGTCAATTTAATTTATGTGTATCGTTCAGTGTCATTAGCTGTATTAGATCTTGGCATAAGGTGTAACACTGACTGGAAAATACCTTGACAAAAATACAATTTCCTCTGTGCCAGCCCTGTCAGACTGCCAACCGGCAAAGACTCACAGTGGATGCACAACTTAGGCTTGTTTCTACTAATATTTTATATTGAAATAATGAGAGTAGCAGAGGAAATGACTTGCAGCAACTGAAAACGTTCCTCTTGGGTGGAGTTGTATGATTTGTATCAGGTATTAGTTTAATAAGAACCCTACCTTTCCAGTTTGGTGGTTCTGAAAGAATAAGTGTGGGCTGAGCTCATGAGCTTGTATGGTGTTTTGACTTAATACGTTGTTGCTTATCTCTCTTTTTGCACAATTTATGTTTTCTTATAGTTATTTGTAGCCTAATACAAGCGTTTCCTTTATATGCTTTTTATGTTAATGTTCTTGCTTATGGGTCATTGAAATGCTATATGGAAAATGTTTGACTTTTTTGAAATGCAGTCACATCCTTTGTTGAAAGGAAATCAAATACGTTAGAAACATAGCATAGCTCAGAATAGTGAAATGATTTAAATCCTGTTTTCTCAAATATTATACAATATATTTCATGAGGTAATCTGACCATGAAATTGAAAAGGACTCCGTCTAAGCGGTGCCTTCACTACATGCCATCCTTGACTATACATTATGTATCACACTGTTTAACCCTACATGACATCATAATCATAATTTAACGCAACAGTCGGTGTATGTTTTACATTTGAAAAATGTACTGTAAATAAGCAAAGGCTGTATGCGCTGGCTCATTTAACACAGAATAGCATCTTTCCTGTCAAATGCTTACAGAGTTGTGGTACTTAAATTCCACAAAGAAGTTTACAGTGAGATGGGAACTTAGTCCCACCTGCATAAACTCTATTTTGAGAAAAGAATACTGTATATAGCTAATGAGAGGAATCTTGTCTGTACAGTTTCAAGTCAGGGATTTGTGAGGGGGCAAAAAGGGGATAGGGTGTCTTATTTGCCACCCTATGAAGATGGCAGCATTCTTAGGGGGGCAATAATCCAGGGCACATATGCCAACACTGACAAAGGTATGGGGTGGAGGGTGTCACTGATCCCCCAGAAGGCTAAATATACCGTGGAGTGACAAGGGCAGGTGGATGGAGGTAGGATGGAGGGGCTGAGGGGGCTTGGAAAGCACTAGACTGGCGTTCACTTTAGACAGAGAACGGGGGAAAACAGACGACCCAAATCGGGTGTTTCTATTCAAAGCCAGCTGGTCTGGCTTCATCATATGCAGGACATTTATTTTCATTTGATTATTATTATATTATTGTTAGTGTTTCCATTTGTCATAATTACGACATAGTTTTCTTTATTTGATTTCATTTTATTTTTTCATTGAATTGTTTGCTAGAGCTGGCCCTCAGCTGGTGCTGCAGGGTGGAACTTCCTGAGGAAGCAGATCAACGGCAGGGTGAGCTTACAGACTTTACATATTCCCTCCCTGCATGCCTCCCTGCTTCAGGGGCCTTGGTCGGCCTGTGGACAGCCTGTTTATGTCTGGCCATGAAAATGATACGCAGAATATGTCCCTTGTACTTTCTTTCATAGTTGGCCTTGTTGGATATGCTATATACATATATAAATGCAGTATATATACAGTACAGTATGTCCCTATACTATTACTGATTAATTGTGCATTAACAAGTAATTGGTTGATCTTGGTTGTCATAGTTCTTGGCAATGCAAAAAGTCAACTGGGCAGGTTTTAGAGAGATCAGCTGTTGTAAATGTCTCCATTTTTTTATTTCAATAAGGCATAGCAAATGGTTGAAATCGCTAAAGTGGTACTTCATGGCATGGTACTTTTAAGTGTAATTGCGTAGAACATCCTATTGCACAATCTGGAATTAGAACTAAGAGAAAGGACTTTCTGCTTTAAATTGCTTTTTGCTTTAGAAACAATTCCTTAAGGTAACTACAGTATAGTGTACTGCCAACTGCTAAGTGCAATAGCAATTTACAGTATTTCATAGAGTTCTTCAGAAAAACGACTGAGCAAAGCTGGAATTATTCATAACACATGAACTGAAAAGAGTTTTTGCTGAACTAATAAACTGAACTTAATACATATGGCCCTGTAAAATGCTCTCATCATAAAACAAGAAGAAATATAGTTTTATAATTACAATACTAAAATAAATGTATTACAGGTGAGGCATTTTATCTGATAGAATTTAAATGTATTATTTTTAAAATGTAAAGTTGAAAAATAATTCCATAATCACACTAAAACTAAAACTAGAAAATTAGACAAGCAATATCAAATAACCTTAATGTGTAAAGTAGAGTATACAATTAGCATGCTGCCCAATCAATATCAGTTTTGCCATAGATCAATAAATATTTTGAAAATACTGAATGTAATTTAAGGATTCACAAATAAATTATTAGTTTTTTTAACATTCTGCTGAGTTGTATGTTACTGTCCCATAAAACAGGGCAAATTATTCTTTTATGGCAAAATACCTGATACACTTTGACCTAGAGGTCCAGAAGATTAAGAAGAAGAAACCACCCTGTCCTTGCTAACTTGAATTCCAGTGCTTTGATTGGAAGCAGAGCTAAGGAAATAAGTTGTTTTCTTTCACTGTAGGGTGGCTAGCGCTTATGCACTTGAAGCTGTGAGCTGTTACAGTAGGTAACTATGAACTGTTAGCTGCAACCTTTCTGTGCTATACAATATGGAAACTACAGTAAGAACAATAAACACATCTCTTGGTTGTCTCCACTGGCAACTTTCCTCCATTTAAATATCATTAGATTATTAAAACATGAATTAATTAATTAATTAATTAATTAAAATAGTTAATTTGTATCATTCAGTATTGTAAAGCATCATAGCTTGGTATTTGATACACAGGTAGTAAGGTTCTTTATGTTGACTTTTAGCTTCAGGCATGCACATTCATACAATTATAAATATATTTTAATAAACAAAAATGTTCTATCAGTATATGTTTAATTGTTTTAGACAGTGTGCCTGCAATACATGTCATGGTTATTTTGCGGGTACAGCTGAACCAGATGCTCTTAGGTTACCCGAGCTGTGTTATTGTAGAAAATGCATTTCATATTTAGAACAAATTATTACCAAACCAAGAAGTATTATACATATGGAAGCACTTTCATTTGCGACAGCATGGAAAGGACAAGTATCTTTGTTCCATGGTAATTGGTTGCAGTAATTCTGCTCTCCTTTTTTTCGTTTTCATTTTCATTTTCCTTCACCATCTTTATTATTTCATCTTGCAAGATTTCTAGCCACAGAATAGCGTCCTTTATGAAAAATCTCTTTCCAGACTGGGCGCCCCCTGGGCAGGGTTGAGGCCAGCTAACAGTGTGATGCCTCTACAGAACGCTTGCGCGCTGGGGCCTAAAACCCACGCAACGCCAGTGTTGGCGCGAGGCAGCTCTCTTTTGATCTGCAGCTAATCTCAGTCGCCTTCCTCCCTTCTGATCATGTCTGAATAAGAATGAGTCGCAGTGTGATCCTGTAGCCACAGAGATTTTAAGATGCGTACCGGGGCCTCTGCCGTCGGCCGCTGTGGCGTTCGCTATCAGATGCCACCATAGCCCGGGTTCTCTCATTTAGATGCACATTATTTTCCTATCCGTGTGCTTTGCTTTCACAATGAGATGTTATCAGCTGCTCGTTCAGAGTGTGGGAGAAGTTGCACAGCGGTGCTGAGTGATCTTTAATTGTCAGGGGAACTGGTGCAGGTCAACAGCTGGGACTTGTACTGTGTAATGGTTACCGCGGGGATTGGAAATAGTGATGATTGCAGGCTTTTTCATTGAATGTCCTTCATTATAGGTTTTTAGGCACCTGGAAGGAACTCTTTTGGGGAAACTGGTGATGAATCATTTGTTGTGTATCAAACCTCTCTACAGTATATACAAGATATTGAGATATTCCAACAAATTAAAGCAGAGTTGAATTTATATAAATGCCTTGACCCTGTTAGCTTGTTTAGGCTACTTCAATATTAACTCCTCAGGCTAATGTTCACTAAAATGTAATCACTTGTTCACAATAAGAGTTCAAATAAAAACAGTTGTATTCATTAAAGTTCAACGTGTTCACTACTTTGTTTATGCTACTATTTAGGGAGCCAGGGCTGTGTATAAGTATCAGATTATTTTTTCAACACGCACAGAGAATGGTAAAATAGCTAAATGCGAGGAGATACCATATTTGTTCAATTTGACAAAAAGTGTATTAGCTTACATTTAACTTGCAATAGCTGACTTTACCTTTAACTTCTCTTTTTCAGAAATATACAGTACGTCTCTTGTGTACTGTATGCAAAGCCGGTTGCCACCTCTTAGTTAAATGAAAGTGACAGTTGAAAACAAAAAAATCTCAAGAATACATATATTACAGTAGATGGAGGGAAATCACCGTATACCCAAGATGATAAATGGACTGCATTTAGATAGCACTTTTCTAACCTTCCGGCCACTCAAACGCTGTACAGGATTGCCTCCCTTTCACCCATACATTCATACACAGATGGTGATGACTGTCATGCAAGGCGCCATCTGACCATGGGAGCAGTCTTGCTCAAGGACACCTTTACAGTTGTTGAGGAGTTATCATGGTATGAACCAACAACTTTTTAATAAACTGCCTCCCCGCTCTACCCGCTGCACCACTGTAACAAATTGGCATGGGCTTCCACGGTAGTGTTAAGACTTAATATTGAGACAAGAAACTACTGTAGAGTTGAGGTTTAAACAAAGGTTGTATACAGTAGAATTACGCGGTAATACTATTAGGTTTCCACACATATTATATATGTCAAAATAGGAACACATTCATTCTCTAATTATTCTGGACCGAGATGGGCTGTAGGTATACTGTACCTTTTTTGCCGCCATCTTAACACCAAACACCGTCAGGCACACTTTCTTCTCCATGTCAGGAAACACCAGTGGGCACTCTTTAACCAGAGACAGAAAACTGTTGGCATCTCCTCTTTATGGGTGCCATTAGAGCAAGGGCAGACACAATGCAATTACTGTCTGCATTGGGCCCGTTTTGGGGGAATAACTTTCCAACCATTCAAAAGAAGGAAAAATCCTTAGTGGAAAGTGTTTCTTTCTCACATGAAGCAATTTACTCGGAACAAAGAGAACGTTGATGCCATGATATAATTACAGAAAGCGATTAAATAATCCCAAAGCATAGAGGAAATGAGTTCAAATAAATTGAGGACAGTCAATGTTGCCATAAAAACTGAAATAGTTCAACAATATAATTTTAGTTAATACACTAAATTATTTTTAATATGTATTATATTCATTGCATATTTATTGAAGTCTGTTTGCAACATCTGTGAGACAAACATCACAGCAGGCCTCATATTCGGCATGTTATAATGCAGTTGAGTTGCTCCTGAGAAGGGTTTAGAGCTCCCCTGTAGGCAACTTAATGAATTACACACCACCATACCACAGCACATGCAAAAGCACATGCAGAGTCAAACATGTGCAGCAGACTAGTCTAATGACCATAGATCTTCTATAAGCTGCCAACTTTCTTACATTACACATTTAAAATATAAATATGTTTTTCAATGCATTGAGTCTAGTAGAAATGTCTATGTTTGGTTGTTTCCTATACTGCTCTAGACTCATGGTAACATCAATATAATAGTCCCACTTTTAACTTTCAAAGAAAAGGTCAAAGCAGCTTTGCCGTATTCCATCATCACTAACTTAAATCATGTCTAGTCATAGTTTAACGTAGAGCAATTGTCACCAGTCACACGTTTGACACTGTATCCATCTCATTGATCAGCGTACATTTCCAAGCAAGTGTGTGTGTGTGTGTGTGCGTGCATGTGTGTGCCGTATCTGCACATAGGTGCACGCAGTACACATGAGCACTGTCAACCGACGGGTTATGCGTGACTGTATCCCTGCCCAGCAGGCCCAGGTCACACAGCATGGCCAGTTCCATACATTTCCTCAGATGTAACTGAACTGGAGCATCGGGGAGAACAAAAGGCTGAGCTTGATGCTCAGCATGTGCCTCATCCATAACAACTAACAGGTGTGCAGACCGAATGCTGTTGGTCAAACACGACACATGCAAATCACCATTACTGTCTCATACTGACTCTGACTCTGCAAGGGGGAAGGCATGTGCCCTATGGACTTACTGTTACTGTTAGCATTGACTGAGCCATCAACAAATATACTGTACCATGATATCCATAGTTACTGTGTGATCGATTTGTCTGTCTGTCTAATGAAGAGCCTGGGCATTAGCATATCTATAATGAATGATCCTGAACATTATCAACCCAATGTGCCTTTTCATAAACAAAATGTATTGTTTATTGCTAAATGGCCGGAGACAGTTGAGGGAAAATGACAGAAAATTGAGATCAGCTCAGGATGAAGGAAAAACAAACAAACATTGCTTTAGTTGGTTGGTTTATTTCTGATTAAATTATTTTAAATTTGGCCTTTACTTTGTCCTCTAGGAGAAGACACAACAACTAAAATAAATAACGGGAGGCGAAGCTGCACAGCAGTATTATAACTCACCATTAATATTTACTTTCTGCTTTCTCTCTATACTGTATTGTTTTTTAGTATTGCTAGTGTACAGTAGTCTTGACAATATTGCCTCACATAAGCATCAGAAAGAATCTGTCGCTCAGATGGATTAATAAGTATATATTTCAATCTATAGTGTTAGATTTCACATTTTTAAATATAAAATACTTGTGATTTGAGTTAATTGTTGTTGCCCTCCTAATTACAATGTGCTTTCCAATCACTGTAATTACATATGATTTTACCCTCTGTTTAATTTCAGCCTTATTAATACATAAGACAAAATTATGTGTAATTTACAGTAATGGTGTATATCACTTACATAAAAGGCAATAGGCAGGGAGGAAAAGGTCCACATCTGTATCCTGATTACTCTCTACAAAGTGTGAAGTCACTTTTTAATGTGATGATTTGTTCCATAAGATCACAGGAGTCAAAATGATAGGGCAGGTGGATAAATGCCCACAGGAAATATAAATTAACATGAAATACAATTAAACCATCTTTGAAGATAGAACTACAGCAGTGTTACTGTTTACATTTATAGCATTTAGTATCCAAAGCAACTTTTACCAAAGCAACTTAAAATAAGTATTAGTCATTAGCTGAATAGGTCACAGTGATCAGCCATCTTCAGGTGTTAGCCTTCAGTTCCTAAAACATCACACCGTTACTGTACATATTAGCATAATTACGTCTTCATAAAACCATATTTACAACATTTTACAGTATTCTCATTATCCTATAGCAAAAAGAAGATATATTTGAGTTTTTATATTTACAATAATCTACTACAGAGATATATTATGTAAATGTTCTATTATATTTCAATTCTATTGTATTACATATCTATTCTACTGTACTCTACACGCTGTATGTCTAATGACAGACAACAAGGGCTGATCAGTCATATGAAACTCATACTGTACGTGCGTGTGTGTGTGCACGCCATAGAATTATAGGTGCACGTGCAAAGACACACACACACACTCACACACACACACAGCTGAGCCTGCAGGTTGTATTGGCCTGCAGGTCTCTCTACCCCCTGCGTCGAGATAGGACTTCACATCGTGTAGCATCAATCCCGTGTCAAAACACCAAGTGTCTCTTGAATTCATTAGGGAATTAAGACTGGAAAAATGAGTGATAGTACAAAACAGCAAATAAAGAAAGCTGGAAGCACTTTCAGACATGTCTTGACAGCAGATTTACAGTACAGTGCCTGTCTTGTAGTACATCTGTAATAGCATGGCTAATTCTCCGGAGTAGCCAGACTAAGTGCTTGACAACATCATCGACTGTGACAGGCAGATTGTGTTTTCACGTGAACTTGATCGACAACAGATTACACTGAGCACGGTCTGTTCCTGTTTACCCTAGAAATGTGTGTGCATGTGTGTGTTAACAGACATTAATAGTATGTATGTGTGCATGTGTGTGTTAACAGACATTAATAGTATGTATGTGTGTGTGTGTGTGTGTGTGTGTGTGTGTGTGTGTGTGTTTGTGTGCATTTAACTTAATCTTTAGCCATGCTTTCTTCCATCTCCTTTGCAAAAACTCACATTAAAATGTTTTTAGAGTATTTGCGTGCGTGCGTGCGTGCGTGCGTGCGTGCGTGCGTGCGTGCATGGTTTGTGTGACACAGGCTGTGAAGTGCCATTAGAGGATTAAGAAACAATCCAAGCCAGATCTATATCTGCAAACCACACTTACAGTATATGTTTAACTTAAGATACAGCCACTGCTTCCACCTTTGCATGCCAAACCTCATGAATCTGCACTCATTGTCTACATGCAGGGCCAAATAAAAAATGGCTCATAAATTGACTAACTTTGCGCCCCCATATGTGTCAACCTACCCCCAAACTCATGAATGCTCTCACACACACACACACACACACACACACAACATTATGTAGTGAAATTTGTCCCAAAGAATACATAAAATATTTCAGGACATGATGTTTAACAAATGTGATTACCAGGTAGGGAGCTAGCTACTGTAGATAGGGAGCTAAGACTTGCCAAATATGTCACGTTTCAGATGGCAACCACTGATGTACAGTATACAAGTGATAAACAAAAGCTACATACTATAGTTGGATTGCATTCTCTTTATCTAATTATTTTTGTGTGGTCTAACACATTCGCTCTACATTAGAATAGGGGTTGACACTGTGGAGAGTGTTGGATCCTGGAAAATGTGGCTAATAAAGTTATGTTGACCCAGGGTCTCTCTCTCTCTCTCTCTCTCTCTCTCTCTCGCTCCCTCTCTCTACTAGAGTACTAGATATCTATTAAATATGCTTTAAATATGTGCCTTTACAATACGTTTATCCATTACAATTCATGCAGACATAAATGTGAGCTTATGTTTGCCTCTTTTCATGATTGTCATAATCTTCTTATATTCTAAGCATCTCCTTTATTAACTGTATATTGCATGTGGTCTTAAAGCTCTCTTCTGTCTTTTCAGACAGGTACTGTTTTTTTTCTCTCTCTCTCTCTCTCTCTCTCTCTCTCTTTCTTTCTCTGTGTGTGTCTGTCTCTCTCTATCAAACACACACAGACATAGTAGACACACTCAAACCACACACATAAACACACACAATGAATGTACAGTATGCACATGCCAACAGCAGCATTTCACACAGTGCACAGCTTCAGTTTAATTTTGCAGCGAGAAGCAGTCTGGAAAGCCTATAGGAAGCATTGTCTGAAGAGCAAGGGATCTTTCCAATCAATGTGAACTTGATAGCTATACGGGTGTGGTTTATGTGTGTGGCAGGGTTTAGGTTTGTCAAAAGCGAAAACGACCACTACCAAGTATTTTTTTAGAGTACCTGCCCTTTACAAATAGTTTCGATGGATGGCTTCCTAGTTGGATTTGTGACTACAATACATATAGCATGTCAGGTTATGCATATACAACTTCTGTCCAGTTTAAGCCTCTCCATGCACTCACTGCTATAACTGTTTTTCCAGGTGCCGATCGAAGACAGTCTCACACACCGCAAAAAAAATACACAAATCTCTCAGATGATCACTGACAGTCTGAGTCTGACAAACAGACTGAGTCTGACAAACACAAGGCTGGAAGCTTGCAGGTAGAAAACTGCAGACGAAGGAATATTGAAGGTGATTGTAATGTACTCACAAACACATTTCTACTTTACACCATAGAGTTCAAGCCGCTGGCCGAGACTGAAGCCTTATGCTTCAGAAGGCATTTAGAAAACCATCTCTTGTATTATGTATGTGTTTGTCTCATGTAAACACATCGTATATCGTCATTATAACCCCTGATATCGGCCTTGCAGTGTTTACGAGCCTGCGTGTCTAACAGACTACATCTTATTGATCAATTTGGAGGTTTGGAGGAAATGCTATTAAAGATTAAAGAGTCAGGTGACGTGAAGGTGGTACCCTGAGTCACCAGACACCGCTGGCTTCTGTTACAAGCTGTAATGTCCTCCCGTCAAGCAGATTAGCCATCTTGATTTATTTATCAAGTGATTTCATGTCCCACCTTATGCTGGTTGCAATGGATATACTGTATGTGCATGCACACTGGATTATTGTTCAAATATGAACAAGACTCCTCTTTGTTATTCATACCTATATCGTGACACAAGTCACTTTCACACAATATACGGTGTCTATATACATATACATATATACATATATATATACATATACATATATACATATACATATACAT
>JAODLL010002206.1:0-29132 GCA_026546735.1 Forbesichthys agassizii
GTACACAGCTTGGATGGTTCCCTGCTTCCCCCTCCTAAGGTGGCGGACGGTTTTCCAGAAACACTTTGGTGCCGACCGAAAGTCTTTCTCCATGGCTTCACCGAAGCTCTTCCACACCCGCTGTTTTGCTTCTGCTATGGCAGAGGCTGCAGCCTTTCGAGCCCATCCAATAGTTTCAAAATTAATCAGAGGTCTACGCCCAGTAAGAGGCAATGACTGTTAACACTTCCCAATGTAGTGTGGTAAGCCCATATTCACTAAGTGAACTTTGGGTCTGTTTCACTAGGTTACCAAAAAGCTGCAAACTGGCAGCATAATTCAATAATACTCATGTAAGAGTGAACTTGTTTTTAATTTATAGTGTTATTTGTACATTGCCCTATAATTTGTGAGAAATGGTAGACCTTGTGGGCTTGATTGCCTCCGTATTGAAAGTCCATGAGGCATCTTGTTTCATTAAGTAGTAATATCTTATTATTAATTGTGCAACCAGGCAGCCATTTTGGGGACATTTGGCTCCACGCTGCTTTAGTGTAATATCCCTGCTCCCATTGGGGTCCCAAATCCCATTAAATAAGTGCTAATAAAATGTTTTTTATTTGCGGCATGCTTGAATCTAGAAACAAAGGGTAGAGGGAGAGAGCGGGATGAGAGTTAGTTTGGCCTGGATCGACATCTGGACTTTAATAGATGTACATGTGTAATGGAATGAAACAATCTGTTCCACTGTTTCTGTTAGCTTTTATAGGCCTTTCTCTCTTATGTGTTGCAAAGGTCCCTTCTGCATGCGCCTC
The DNA here is from genome assembly GCA_026546735.1 of Forbesichthys agassizii. Taxonomy (NCBI): domain Eukaryota; kingdom Metazoa; phylum Chordata; class Actinopteri; order Percopsiformes; family Amblyopsidae; genus Forbesichthys; species Forbesichthys agassizii. Next base: position 795 of record JAODLL010002206.1, read on the forward strand.
CTGATTGGGTTTGTCACTGGGTCACACAGCCAATGCAATGGCGGAGGAGATCGTGACTTAGTCTGTGTGTGTGTCTGTGTGTGTGTCAGGTTGTTATTCCTCTTCCAAATAATGGAATGATTTAGGAGGAGGAGTGCAGGGAGGAGATGTGCTGCAGATGTTAGAGAAATATGGATGAGAGAAGGGCGAGATTATAAAAGGTAAAAATTAGAAACAATGTGCTCCGTAAAAAGGTTTACTCTATATCGATGGGCGCTCTGCAGATGCTTTGGTGCCAGGAGCTACAGTAATTTCACTGGCTGACTTGACTTTTGATGCAAATGTCAAATAAATCAAAGATGTCAGAAATGTCTTTCCTTTGTTCTTTTTATGAGCTGAGGTTCTTTAGATGTTGTCTCATTCACACTCTCCCACCCCACCTTTTGGTACACTGGTATAATATTGGCATTTTAACAAATTGATGTAAATGTTTTTATTTTGTTAGTTTTTTATCCTTTTTGGTTCTTTTTTGGTTTGCAAATGCATTGAAGTAGAACAATATATATACTGTAACACATGACTTCAAAATAGTATAGATAGATAGGTAGGTAGTTTAGATACATTATATATACTGCAGAAAAAAATAACTTTTGAACATTTACACAAACTAATTTCTGCAAGCGAAATGTCAACATGTCAAAACATTGTCATGTTTACAGTAGATGTATGTAGAGGTATTGACATATTTGACTAATATTACGTATATGAAAATACACCAGATTTACTGCAAAGTACTGTGGTTACATTTATTTTGCAATACACATAATCTATTTTTCATTAATAGTATTAAATTATTAAACAGCTGTTTCAAATTTCATAATACAATGTAGGATGTTAAAGTGGCAATGTGTAAGATATAGATTGTATAAAAAAATTGTAATACCTCTCATTTTAGGCAGGGTATTTCCATAATGTAAAAATACATAATACCTGAGTAGAATTGCCATACACCTTGTTAAAGTACAGTAGTTATATAGCATTAGTCTTTGAATAAAATTGAAACCACACGATTGGGCACACCAAGTGTCATAAGAGTCTCCATTAGGGACTAATTTCCCTGTAAATTACAATACAGTCTAGTCGACTAGTGTAAAAATATGTGGCAACATCAAAGTTTGCCGCATTTAGAGTTGTCCCCGCTCCCTTGCTATTATGAACCAGGAACACATGTAAAATCAAGCGGTACCAACTCCGCTCGCAGCGTCATCAGATTAATTTGCGTGTTTCATGTGCAGGCTGTGAGGCAGGAAATAAATAAAAAATAAATTAAGTTTAACTGACTAGTATTTATGGTGCCGACTAGCAATGGTTCCAGCGTTTAACCGTTTAACCGACTAATCATGCACATCCCTATTCTCCATGGGTTACCCCATTTGTGTTGCCCTTCCTCCCAGAGATTACACGCTACACCTCTTTCATTTTGTATTTTCATGTCATGGCTGGCTTTCTCATTTGTCTAGGAATGCTCTCTGTATTGTTTGGCTATTAATAGAACAAATGCACTAACCAATGATGTGTGCCCTTTGGTGCCATTAGGTATTTCTGTCTGGTCTGCCTCTTACACACTCACTCACACGCACACACACACACACACACACATAGTGATTAACTGAAGAGGACCGCTGAGCCCTTTATACTGTAATAAATCTCAGTGGGTGGGACACAGTGACAGTGTGATATAAAGCTGATATAAATCAGGACATGAAACAATCGATAGAAACAGATGAAATCACACATCAGAGATGTGGAGGGGTTTAAAATGGCAGATTTCATTTGAATGATTTCATTAATTTAAATAAAATTTGATTAATTTAATTTAGAGCCATTTTTATTATTATTGTTTTATAGTTATGATTTAGTTTTAATGCTATGACTAAACTATTTTTCCTTAGCTCAACAATTGTGAAATACCAATGCTGGTACAGCAGATGTTCCAATGTTTCTAATAAAATATACCATCTGATGTCATGGGCACTATTTTAGTAAAAGTATGGATTAGCATAATGCTAGTTCTTCACATCCATAAACCACATTTGGCTCCATTCTAAGAACATCACCATGTAAGAAAAATATCCATCATTGCATTTATATTCATGGACCCACCCATTCATGGACAAGATGTTAAACTGTGAACATTAGCCGACAGACCGCTGTAGGACAATATAATTGATAGTTTGGAAAGTTGTCTTTCCCCAATGAATTGTTATTTCTCCCATTTTGATATTTACTGTAATTATTTGAGTAGTACAACAATATTTGTTTAGGGTGGGCTGTTGTCACATCAGGGTATTATCTTATTGTAAACATATGGCATACATACTATATGCACACACACACACGCAGGCACGCACGCACGCACACACAACATACAATACACAAGCGAATGAGCAATCACACAGTTAGCTGGTTCTGGTTAGTACAGATGGGAAAAAAGGAATATTACAGTATGGAGTCTCGACAGGAAGTCAGTAGGAAGGACAGGAAGTGGACAGGAATTCTAAGACAGGGTCAGAGTGAAGAAGACAAAATATGGAGTCCCTGGTGGATGTAGAAGAAACAAAGAAATTTTTTTCTTATACCCAGTCTCCCAAGACTCTACAAGTACAGTGCAATCACAAAAATATTTAGACAATTTAGGCACACACACACACACACACACACACACGGTGATTGCCACTTCGCAAGGTGCAACCAGCAGTTAGGATTGGGTTATGTGTCTTGCTCAAAGATGCTTACAGGTAGGTCAACACCAGAGTTTGAACCCACCAGGGTTTGAACCCATGACCTCCCAGCTGGGAGAGAGACCATTAGACCATCCTGCCCCCTAGTGCTTATGGTGGGTGTACAACGCATGCAAACTCTTCTTATGTTATACTTACAAAGGGACACGGAGGATTACACAAAGGATTACAAATTAAAATATAGCATTAAAAATGCTATAGTGATGTTCTAAATACACATGCACAGTCTGCCACACGTAGAGCAGATATGTAGTGTACTGTAGGCAAGGATCATTGAACTGTAACTGCATCACTACCTGAACAATATTACACAGGATACCTGGTATCTATAGTGCTTACTTGTATTTTCTCTATAAATTGTGCAGAAATGTGAATTCCTGACAATATCCAAATTATTGACTGTACAAGCTTTATTTGATGGCACAGCATTTCTGAACAGGTCACATTTGTGTCAAGATAAACTTACAATAAAGGATATAAAGTGGATTTGAACATCTTGGCTACATCTGCTTTCAATAAAGTACCCTGAGCAGAAACTTTAAATTAGAGAAAGGCATGAGAAATCAAGTAGTTGAAATGGACACAGATGTTGTCAGATGTTCAACAGATGTTGCCTGATAAATATGATAAATATTTAAATGCTTTTTTTGTTGTTTAAATGCTGTCCTGTTTTTGTGTATTGAGGCAAGTTAAGGCCCAGTTGCTAGACTGGATGACCCACTTTAAATCACTGAGTTGTGTGTTCTCCACAGAAGTTCCTTGAAGATAAAAACGTACTATGCTATGAATGATCGCGGCCAGATCATTTGTCTATGCGTGACTTAAACAGCTGTTTGTTCTCACTATCAACCCCAGCTGAGGTTTGGCTGAGAACTCATATTGGCTTAAAAACAGATGATCAGTACTCACAACATGTATTGTCACTGAAAAACCTCTGTCTGTAACCAGTGGTCAGCGGACACCAGCTACTGCCACTTAATCTGCTGTATGGCAGAGATGTTTGAGAGAGAGATGGAGGGAGCGAGAGAGAGAGAGAGAGAGGGACAGGGAGAGAGGGAGAAAGAGAGAGGGACAGGGAGAGAGGGAGAGAGATAGAGTTAGCTAAATTGTGCTCACCTGTCGCTGTCTTTCACAAGGCAGTAATATTTGAGAGAGAGCAAGAGAGAGAGAGTGGGATGGACAGAGAGGGAGAGGGAAGGATTGAGAGAGAGAGAGAGAGAGAGAGAGAGAGAGAGAGAGAGAGAGAGAGAGAGAGAGCTAAATTGTTCTCACCTGTCTCTGTCATTCACAAGGCAGTAATATTTGCCAAAGATCATAAAACAAGTGCCATAATCTTTGGCAAGGCTTGTTTTACACATCACTGATATTCAAATACCAGTCCAGAGAAGTCCAACTGTGACTATTTACACCTGTGTCTGTCTGTCTGTTTGTCAATTCAATTCAATGCAATTCAATTTAATTCAATTCATTGGCATGAAAGTTCACGTCTGTTAACATGTCTGTCTGTTGGTCTGTTTGTCTGTCTGTCTGTCTGTCTGTTGGTCTTTCCCTAGTCTTTTTTTGCCAAAGAAGCTTTGAGGTTTTGTCTCGCTGGAAAAAAGGCAAAAGCAGAATCTGATGCTGCTCAATTTATACAGTTGAAATATAAAAATAATGTGCAATTTGACATGGATGTGGGGTTTCACAAAGGTGGCCACCTCTGAATTCTTTAAGCAGGGAAAACACTGCCAAGCACTGTACTGAAAGCCAAGTGCATTGTGGGGCCAAGATTACTCAGTTAAGATCAACTAACTATTCAATCTGACTTTCACAAGTGGCCAAGAGTACTTATCTATAGCCTAGCCAACAAGCATAAATGACTGTCCTGCAGATGTTATTACTGTGTTTCGAGGTGTAATTAGAATATTCAGTGCATAGATTGATGCATATATTCTCTCCAAATAAAACAACTTAACGCTCACGTGATGTCCCCAATACGTTTCAGTCAGAATGTTTTGACACATGATACGGATATCTTCCAGACGCTGCTGACATTCCTTCCTTAAAATCTCACATCGTTTATCATTTTGTCATTGCTGGAGGGCTGTCTGGGACAAAAATAGACCACTTACCGGGGAGAGTTTAAGTTGTGTCAAGTTGTGTTTAATCACTGTATAACAATGACATTGTGCTTGATCCGTTGGTCCCTAAATTCAACGCTGCCTTGCATACGTTTAAATCCTCCTCTATAGCCCGCTCAGAAGCGTATTCGAGGCAGATAGTGGAAGTCTGTCTCCTTCCATACGGTTGCTGCCTGTTGTAATCTTGCATGGTCCATCTGTTATTTGTAATCAATCTGGTTCAATCTGACAGTCTGTCTGTTTGATATTTGTCTGTCTGTCTGTCTGTTCTGTCTAAATTGGGAGAGCCATTTTAGATTATCATTAGAGCCCTGCTGTGGTGTATTCCATTGTTCAGGATGTGTTAGTGGATATAGCGGGCAACTGTCAATCCCCAGGTCGCCAGTTCAATCCCAGACTTGCCCTGTGGGGTCCTTCCTTCCATTATTTAGCAAAATTCCTCCTCTGCTGAGTCGTTACAGTAGTATAATGTTCATGGTGCACTGTGTAATGAGACCACACCATCATTGCTGGTTAGATAAGACCCTGTGTCCTGTGTCTGTACAGCGAGCGAGTCACAGTTTGTGGAATATCTTCCATCCATCTTGGGGCCTCTGCATCCTGTGGAGGTTTCCCTCTGGCCTGGGATCTCTGCCAGTACTAAACCTGCCTTGATGTACTGTAGATATACTTAACTGTTCAGGACCTGAGAACATTAGAAATGCAACCTCTCTCGTAGACCCGAAAACACACATGTGCTCTTGTTGTGTAGCAACTCACAAATTGAGGAGGCACATATTGTATGGTTTCACAAACATATTGTCACGTAACTTTTCTTATCGTATCACTAAAAAACACAGTTATGTAATGTGATTAAAATAAAATTGACTTGACAGTCATTCGACTTGTCAGACTGCAGGTTTGACAAGCCTAGTGGTTTTCTGTGCCTTAGGGTTTGTGGTACAAGCTGGGATTGTCGTATTGTGTTAGTCTTGTACAAGCTGGGATTGTCGTATTGTGTTAGTCTTGTACAAGCTGGGATTGTCGTATTGTGTTAGTCTTTTACAAGCTGGGATTGTCGTATTGTGTTAGTGTTGTACAAGCTGGGATTGTCGTATTGTGTTAGTCTTGTACAAGGTGGGATTGTCGTATTGTGTTAGTCAGTCTTTTATAAGAATGTGTTTGTGTGTGAGTGTGTTTAGGACTTGTGTGCTATTTCTAAACGGACAGACTTCATTGTAATTGCAGCCCATTGAGTCATTTGTTTATACAATTACCCTTCATTTGCCTTAAGAAAACACACATATGGGTAGAAAAACATTACCGGTCATTAGCTGAACAGGAGACATTAACATGGGATTCAAGCATAGTTTAAACGTAGCATGCATCTTTGGTGTAATAGCATGCAGGACCATGGGCTACAGAACCTTACATTTAATGCATCTCCTTTCACATTGTGCAAGTTTTTTTTATTTCTATTGATTTTGGCCATAAAATCTGAGTTTCTGTGTGTCTGTTGCCTTGTCTGTTTACCCATGAACCTTTTAGTTCTGATGTTATCCTTGGCCCAGAGCTGTTAAAGTTTAAATTAGATTCAAGAAGACAACCCAAAATTCCTGTCTCGAGTTCTTCAACATTTATTATCCCATGTGACATTTAAGGGCATTTAAAACAACCAGAGGTCCTCATGTAACTTACACCAGTGACATTTGTAGTATTTTTAAGATAAATGTATTACTGTAAATGCAATGGTTTTAAGACGGCATTCACTTAATAATTCAGTGTCTTCTACCATCTGAATGTTCTGATATATTCATGGATTTGTGTCTGGTTTACCATTAACCTTAACCTGAAGCAAAGTTCTATTCTCAGTATTTTTTACGAAACACGCGTAAGCACACCGTCGGAAATGATGTGAACACCAAGTTCAAGTGTAAATCTAAGACCAACGTTGTTAATGAGGCCCTGGAGGTTCTCTTTGATCTTGATGTATCCTGATGTCCTCCTTTTCAATACAGTTTTAACTGATGTGTTTTGTCTTCAGCCTTCCTGCCTATTGTGGCCATATTTAATGATAAAGAACTATATATATATATATATGAGCTGCTGCACTCTGCTTGGTGCCGCCCTGTGAACCCACACTGTTGGAGAGCTTCGTAGCTCTCTCTTCCCAGGTGGTGGGAGTGTAATTCGTAGGTCTGCTCACTCTCTAACGGTCTCCATGGAGAGCCCCGAGGCTACAGTCCACTGCTGTGGGTGTTGCTTAACTACATGTAGCTATAGCTTTTCTACTATAAACAGTGCTGGTCTGCTGCTATGGTAACTACAGGAAACGACTATAGGCTTTGCATTGCATTACTCCATTATTAGGTTTTAACAATCGATGCTGCGCAGATGGCAGAGAAGCACATTACCAGTTGCAGGGTATTTTACATACTAAATATACTATAGCCTGCAATGCACATATTTATCTGTTCCCTGGGTCCTGTTTGGGTCATGCCCTGTGTTGAGTCTACACTAATTTCTGTGTGTTTCATGAGACTTCCAGACAATATCCTGAGGTAGGATGTCTAGTCATATTGCTTTTTGAAGGACCTGCCACCCATGCCTATATTAGAACAGATGTGGCACAACACCAATATCTGTATTAGCCTGGTCTAACCGAATGTTTAGTTGACAGTGACAGTGAGTTGATAATTACACAATTACAAAAATCATCTCTGCTCTCTATGACATACAGTAGGTTTGTTTGTGGTCTCATCGCCTGCCCTCAGTGCTCTCTCAGAAGCTCCGCCCCACGAATTGGACACACATTGACAAGGCTGGGATAGTGTTGTGCGGTGCGGTCTGCACCACTTTGTTTGTGTTTCCATTTACAGAGCCCGGGCCTATGTAGAAGTACCAAATTATGTTTTCAGCAAGCACAAAAGAACTGTCGTTTCGCCCACGAGGAGATATTCAATTTCACAAAAAGTATATTGGATTAGAATCGGTTACCCCTCCTTTACGGTAATACAGGCCCTAAATGTTGGCCACATATTCTTTTCTTTTTTTTTGTGCAGTTGTTGTTCTTCACAGGTGCCAGATTATTTAAACATATTGACTGTTCAATGTATTTACTGTATTTATTTTAGTTTACATTTACATCTGGCCAATATCATGGAGACTTTTAGGATATTTCAGTGATGTCATGCTCAGAGGAATGTGCACACACACACACACACACACACCAGATAAGGCCAGATAAAGTCTATTTTAAGACTACTAGTTCAACTAAATGTACAGAAGTTTGACTCCCATCGTGAGGCAATATTCACGACCTACCTTATTGTCTTATTACAGTGTTATACCTATTATAATTATTATACTTATTATACATACAGTATTCTACTTATTATACTGCAGTATGATAAATGTGTTTTGTTTTCAACCAGGGCAGCTTTCTGTTTCCTGTTCCTAAAGACACACAAATAAGGTCCCATGCAGGCACTCACACACACGCACACGCATGCGCGCAAACACACATAATGGTTACACAGGTGGCAACAATTGTACCAGTCACTTATGACTTTTGCTGGTGCCCAGACCCTCTCTCCTGGTCATGGTCCATCTGTCTGCTTCAGTTTAAACGGAGCACCCCCCCCCCATCTCCGACATTCACACCCAAACTATACCTGCTCATTCTTCCCCTAGTAGGGCCAAGTCAGAATGTGTCCCACACACTGAAGCCACGACTAAAGCAAAGACTCTCGAGGCCCGTGTGATAGCGACCTTAAAAAGGTCTCTCAGTGAGAGAGAGGAGTGGGGGAGAAACAGAATGAGAAGGACAGTAGCGAGCGGGAGTAGCGAAAGATTGATGGGGAAGGTGGAATGAAAATATAGAAATGAAAATAAGCGAGGGGTGGAATGGCAGATGTCCAACTGAAATTGAAGGCCTGCGATGTTATTTATGAACCGAAGGTAAACCCAGTCGTGTCTCAGCATGAAACACAGTCTTGGACCAAGGCCGTGCCTAAACCACGGCATGAATTATCAATCTTCTGCAGTCGTTGAGCCACAACACAAAGCACTGTGGAAAATGTTTCCATCGCTTAAACATGCACCTGGGTGCACACACACATCTACTCTAATCAACAAATGATTCACAGTGCCCTGTTTAATCGGTGACTGGCCCCCAATTAGGCCTATATAATAATAATATCTGGTGAGTTGCAATATCACTCTTACCAAAACACATGAAATGCAAAAGAAAGTACAACATTAAACAAATAGACACTATACATACAGTATATCAACACAGTCATCATTCCACTGCCGCTAATAATGTTCCTGTGAGAACAAGCCTTGTGGCCGTGTGAATGTGTGTGTGTGTGTGTGCCATGCGATAAATCTTCCAGTGTGGGCTGGACCTGATAGCTACCCTTTGATAGTTCACTGCCTTTAACCAGCCTGTCAAGGCTTGCTTTATTTTGCTGTGGGAACTGTCGAACTGTGGGCATCTGTGTGTATTGTGACTGCCACGTTGACTGACACATTGGCAGTGAGTTTTAATACTGAGAAATATCATCACGTTTACAATATGTACCATAAGGCCCTTCACATCGCAATGTACTGTACACACATACAGCATAAATGCATCTTGTTTCACCAGTTAGTCACTAAACGCACAGTTCAAGCTGTAGTTGCACGTGTACATGATTTGTTGTGTCTGTGTATTGTACTGTCATTGTTTATGGAACATCCCGATATAAATGTGGTTTCTTCCCAGAATGCCATGCTGTACAGTATCAGAAGAGGGGCTATCCTTTACCTTATATGGTCTTGGTCCCCTCCCCATTACAAACACTGAACCGCTCGCACGCTATGCACACGCAAACACACACATACACACCAACCATTGCCTCTTATTGATTCAGTATGTTTATTGCCTCCCTGAGGAAACTGATAGCATATTAGGCTGGGATCACCAGAACAGTAATAACATTTCATATTGGTTCATATTTCTCTTTGTATGATAACCCTAAATGATTATTACCCTAAATTATGCTGAAAATAAAGTTGATATACAGTATAATGCACCAAAATGATGAACGACATACGGATTTTGATCCATCCACAGATTAGCTTTGACAACTTGTATTAAATTATCTTTATCAAAGTGAATTTTGGTTATAGTACTAGTTGTGATATAGTGTAAATCATAAATAAACTTATCAGAAAAGTTTGATTTTAAGCAGTGAAAAAGTGAATGTGGTCTCATTTGGTGTGACCACCTGACCACTGGTTATTGAGTGACTCCCCAATTCCCTAAAGAAGCCTAATTATTCTTTTAAATTTACAATTTACTGTATGTTCTTTTTACAAATAAATACTACGCTCGTATTGGTTTGTGCTTGCACTCGTGTCCCCGGAGAAACAGCTTGAAAAATGCTTGCACACGCACAGGACTTTCTTAACCTAACTCTTTGTCTGTTGGTCAATTGGCAGTACAGGGTTTGGGTACTATGGCAGACATAAATCCAAGTTTTAGACTAGAAATTTGATTGGCCAAAAATCTATGGCAGTGATTCCCCATGGAAACATCAAGTTGTGGTTTTTAGCTCTGGGCCAATTTCAAAATAACCAGGGATAATTCATGGGATCAAGTTTTTATAATTGTAACTGTTATGTTGGTGACCTGATTGGTATACAGTCTAAATATCAATCTGTAAATGTACTTTTAATTAAGATGACAGACTATATAATAAAGTGGATTATTGAATGTTTTCTCTGTTTGTTTTAATATTGTTCTGCAATGAAATATCGGTTCTGTTGTTAAATTGCTATAAGTGACTGCTCCACATCAGTTCTGATAACGATTTAGTTGCACCATTAGCGCGTGTTTGCGTTAAAATGAGCATGATGATAATAACAGGCCTGTGCTGAAACACTGCAGGTATTTGGCTGAGTACGAGGGGAGGGGTTGGATAGCTAGGTAGCTGTAGACTCAAATTTAGCTCCTCTACGTGTCGGTTCAATTTCAGTGTGGCTAAATGAACCTTCCATTGGGACATTTCCAGAATGGTAATGAGTTCCAGAATACTGAGATGCGGACGGGTTGATCCAGAAGGAATGTGTGCATACAGATATTCATGTATACCGCACACTTTCTTCTTTGTCCATGTATTGTATGTTTTAAAGCAAACCATGTACATACTGTATACATGTATGCTCTTCTTAGTTATCTTCATATAAAACATAATGTGCTAAGTTTAGAATATTAAAAACATGGTGTGGATATTTACAGGTATGTTCCTCAAATGACCTTTAGAGGAGGTTACGCCCTAAGATATCAAGTTGATATACCAGGCTTAATAGACTAGGAACAGGCAGCTACAAAAGCACATATGCACACATGCACACATGCACACATGCACACCACATGCACATATGCACACATGCACACAAATTTTGTCCAGGTCTTTCAACTCGTGTTTCACTTATACTCAAACTCTGCTGGATACTGTAATGGCTGATGACAGAAATCTTGCCACTTGGATCGGTTTGCTTTCTTCAGAGATCAAGTATCAGCCTTTCTTCTCATAATTCACCAAAGCCACTATTTTATCAAAGACCCAAAACTACCAGTAGTATCTTAGTAGAAGTCACCGCAATATCAAGTGTGGGTTTTTTGACGTGCTGGACTAGATTTTGTTCCATGCTGCTGAACTGTTTTTTGGGGTTTTTTTGGGACTCTAAGATGTAAATATATCAGAAACAGCCTGTTTAAAAACTAAAAGAATTCTATCAAAAACATGTATCGGTGCATTAATAGTTATCTTGAATCGTTTCTTGTTTCCTCTTGTTTTCTCTACAGAGCCCCCAGCAACCCCAAGCCTCCTCCTGTAGCTCCCAAGGTAACGCACCAAAACAACAAGGCTTTAGCAAATACTTATACGTTTACCCATCAGATACTGTATACGACTGCATGCCGGACAGGTTTATGTCTCAGGTACTTTATGTTACTGTAAAAATAGACCCAAAGTATAATAGAAGTTTTAAATGGAATTACTTTAGTTATTGTGTTGTACTTTGTGTCCTTCTGAAACGAGTATGCTGCTTGTACAACAGCCATCATTTTGGGTTTAGCCTCATTGTTTGCCATATTGTGTTTGCGTAGACTCTAGATAAAGATTAAAACATGCTGACGCTTCCCTGGTCTCATAAATACATTTTAACACTATTTATAATGAAATGAACATTTGGTAACAAGCGTGAAACCCGGCGAAGCATCAGTATGCTGTAGTGGAATGGAGAGTCGTTGTGTGTTGTGATGTGTGTGTTTCTGTGTGTGTCCCGCATGCTTCTGCTGGTAGGACAACACACCAGACATCATAAAGCCAGTGGCGTTCAACCACTCCTCCCCTCAGCCCCATCCTAGCTACCACTCCTGCCACACAGCCCCTCACAACAAGGCCGCCAGGCCGTACCAGGACCCCCATGCACCCCCTGCCTTCTCCGCCTCCATCCCCTCCCCCTCCTCCGCCTTCACCCCGCCCCCCCGTGCCTCCCCCCCACCTCCCCCGCCTCCCCCGGCTCCTTCTACCGCCTCGCCCTCGTCCAACCCCGTGGGCGTTGTCCCGCCCCAGCCCTCGGTCTATAACACGCCGATTAACCTCTACTCCAATGAGAACGCGTGCGAGGTGGCCATTGGGCAGAGGCGGGGCCTCCTGGAGAGTCAGGGCGGAGCCTTGCCGCTACAGAACAATGGGTGAGTGGCAGAACCTTCCACGATGTTCAATGGGTGAGTGGTAGAGCCTTCCACGATGTTCAATGGGTGAGTGGTAGAGCCTTCCACGATGTTCAATGGGTGAGTGGTAGGGCCTTCCACGATGTTCAATGGGTGAGTGGTAGGGCCTTCCATGGTGTTCAATGGGTGAGTGGTAGGGTCTTCCACGATGTTCAATGGGTGAGTGGTAGGGCCTTCCATGGTGTTCAATGGGTGAGTGGTAGGGCCTTCCACGATGTTCAATGGGTGAGTGGTAGGGCCTTCCACTGTGTTCAATGGGTGAGTGGTACGGGCTTCCAGTTGCCATTGATGTGAAAAAACGGTCCAATGGAGTGAACGGAGATGGCGCGGCTCTCTCTCTACATGGCTCTGGTTCAAAGTATAAGCAATTTATGTTCAGGCTTGTATTGTTGACATGGCAGTGTTTGTGAAAGTGAAAAGTGCTTTAAGTACAACCAAAAGACTCTGCTGATTATATATTGTTGAGAGTAGAACATAGAAACTGATCTTATATACCAAATGGCCCTGGTCATTTGTTTAATGATATTACAATTGATGCCAACCATTCCCAGCTTGGAAAGGTTTAGCTGGAAGTAAATGTTTTGTGCTTGGTTGTATTCTCTTGATTTGGTGACACAATGTTTCAGCGTACTGCATGCGTACATGTGGTATACTGTACATGGTATGTCATTTGAACCTTCAACCTTCTATATAAGCAACTCTCACAATTCGTCTCACTCTCTCTTTCCATTACCTCAATTATCCCTACATTGTTTTCCTCCTGTTATATCGTTCTGTCATTCCCTCCCCTATAGTCGAGGGTGTGAGTAAGCTGTGTATATTTAGCCTGCACCTGTAACCAGAGCTGTGTGGAGCTCTGTAGACTCCTGCAGCATGACGGCCAGTGGGTACATACTTTAGCTGGGGATTCATTCAGGAAGAGTCCAAGCTTTACACTGACGACAGGTACAGTATTGCCATAGAGAACGGCGCGAAGTGAGGCCCAGCTGTACAGCCATTACAAAACTTAGTTAAAGGTATAGTCAGCTATTGCAAGTTAATTGTAAGCTAATTGAAACAAATATCTCCTCGGATAACGTTCTCTGTGCGTGTTGAAAAAATAATCCCATACTTCTACACAGCCCTGGCTCCGTAAATAGTAACAGTAACAAAGTGGGAAACACAGCTCGAATCAACAAAGCCGTAGTACTACACCAGGGGTGCCCAACTCCGGTCCTGGAGGGCCCCTATCCTGCATGTTTTAGCTGTCCCCCTGCTCCAACACACCTGACTCAAATCACTGTGCTTCTGCAGAGACTGATAACGAGCCATTCATTAGAATCAGGTGTGTTGGAGCAGGGAGACATCTAAAACATGCAGGGCAGTAGCTCTCCAGGACCGGGGTTGGGCACCCCTGTACTACACTTTGCTTCACAATGCATTTGGATGTGTGAGGCGGTGCCACGGAGGGCCGCGGAGTGATACTGTTTTGTTTTGACCATGGTCCGTGTAGGGTCCGTGATAGGAATTGCAAAATGAAACATTGAATAGGTTTCCTTTTGGAAAATCAAAATTATTAATTAAATGAAATTATTTTGTTCCCTTTTATAATTTTAAGTCATTGTGAATGTGGGAACCTGTGCGTTACTCAGCCAACTTTTCTGCACTATTCCTTGACGACTGATGGCGACATAGCTTTGCCTGTTGCGACACAATTTAAAGGTTCTGTTTATTCTTTCGGTACTTAGCGGGTCGTTTGGACCCGAACAAGTATGGGTCTGTTTAAAAAATAAGAAAATACACGGTACTTCTCGGGTAATTGTCTGTTTGTCGTCGGGTCCATTCAGAACGAATCTCAATTAATGGGTTTTAAATTTATGCAATTTTGCATATGTGCAATGTTAATTTCGGATCGGGTCCAATATTTTGGACCTATGAAGACCTCTAGTTCAGATGCAAAAACCTCTAAGTGCATTTGGAAAAAAGTAGCTTTTAGCAACTTAAAACCGCAACATTTATATTAAGTTTCCATATTTGGGTTCACTTATTTCACCTTTATTACAATGCAATGACTGTGTGTCACTAAATAAAAAGTAATATCTTCCATAAACCTAATATAAATATTGGCAAATAAAAATTAAAAAAGTCAGGTGAACTCTTCACATAGTTATATAGAAAACCCCCCTTTAGACTACACGGCTGCATTAGCAAGAAATAGAGACTGCATTTCCAGCGCTCTATGCAAGTCAATGCAAAATGTCAATATAACATACTGCACCCAATAAATGCACTCCCATATAAATGCATTGCATGTACGTGTTGCTCTACCTCTGCTCTCTTTGCTCTATTATTAGCATTGCATTGCTTCACGTGGCACGGGCAATTGGCATGTGCATCCCTGTGCTCTCTATCATGCGTGCATGTGAGCTGCGTACTGCACTTCATTTCAGAGGGACTTTAGCACAGTGTATTATTTCATATACTGTATGTTGATTTCTCTTTCTCCTTATCTAAATTGTTTCCCCTTTCCTGGTTTTCAGACACAGGCAGCCCTTCAAGTCACAAAGTTAGTGTCTGAAGCATGCCCAGCTGCGTGCTTTTTCCTTCTGCATGCGTTTAGCGATTACGTTTTTGTATTCAGAATAGATGCATATACAAGATGTTGTACTGTAGGTAAAAGAGCACTTTTTGAAAAACTGTCTGTAACGTTCTGTTAGGCTCTTCGACATCTGTTTAAATTGGCATTGGTTAGGTCTCCCAGCATGTAGATATATATACAATAATAATGTGGAAGCTGGTGACTTACTAGTTATCACAACACACACACACACACACACACACACACACACACACACACACACACAAGCACACAGGCAGAAATATACTGTATGTGGACCAGGCTCTTGGCTGTCAACACATAGGTGTTGACAGGAATGTGCTGGGAGCTCAGAGTATCAGTCCTGTCAATGGTCTGTCTGTGTGTGTGTGTGCTCCTATGGATTTATGGTTGATTTATCCACACACACATTAATCGTGTGTGTGTATGTGTTATTCATATTGGCACTGTCGGTAAAACTAATTTTAATAAGAGGGCAATAAATGTAAATACAATACATTTATTGCACTAAAGCATGTGTGTGCATATAAAGGAATACTGTATACACACAAAACAAACATTAATATTATGTAATGTTTGAAAAATATAATGTTTGACGTGTACAGTACCTACATGTGTGTTCAAACAACATACAGTCCAGTCAACTGGGTGAATTTGTGTACCCAACGGAGAATGCGAGCAGTGCCAGTGTGCCACCATGTGGTAAAAATAAGTATTTTTGCCTAAACAAATCGAGAATTGATTGCATGCTCTAGTCTAGGGGAAGCCCAACAGCAGTTTACACATTCTTACTAATCTATTTATATTTCCCCTTTTTATTCTTTATTTTCCTCCATTTCCTCTCTCAGTGGACCTCAGAGTATCATGAAGTAAGTCTGTGGACAAAATTAGGTGTTCCTGATTAATACTAGAGCCTTGTTGACTGTTTTGACCTGTTTTTCAATCTGTAAATATCTTATTTCTTTTCTTCATTGCTTTCCAAGAAAACCTACACCGCCAAGGTAACAGGGTATTAACAAGGCTCAAACCTTCACAAAAATAACCTTCTTTACCTTATTTTGCTGTGCTTGTTAATTCCGTAATTGTTTTGATGTACTGTATAATGTCACATTCTGTCTGTGTCCACATGTAACCTACACATTGACTTAACATTGTAGAAGAATCCAAACTAAAATCATTACCTGTCCATCGCAACCATTTAAAGCACTGAACATGGGCTTGCATCAACAGTCACTATTCTTTTTAAATCACATTTTTATTAACCATAAAAATATAATATACTGTAATATATATATACTATATATACAGTAAATGCTGTACAGTATATACATTATATAATACAATATATAAATATACTTTAGATGTGAAAGGAATTACTAAATCTTATCAATGTAGAGTTTGTCAGTTTGTATAATGTAGCATAACATTCTTACAGAATTACAGTTATAGTAAAGATAAGATAAGTTAAAATAAAATAAGATAAGATAAGATAATCAAAATTAGGATAAAATAAGATAAGTTTAGATAAGATAAGTTTAGATTAAATAAGCAACATTAAGATAAAATAACCAAAGTGAAGATAAAATATGATAAGTTTAGATAAAATAATCTAAGTTAAGTTAAAATAAGATAAGTTAAGATAAGATAAGACAACCCTGTAGTGAAGAGGGCAACTCAGTCTGACCAGGAGGGTAACATCTGCCCTTCCTCCTCCCTACTAACGGGACCTGCCATGACTGTTCCCTACGCAGGGTCCCCAGGAGGCATGTGGTGGACACAGACATTCAGTTCTACCACGTGCCCACGCACGCCGACGCCAGCCGGAAGCGCATCATGGAGGACACGGAGGACTGGCGCCCACGTAGCGGCACCACCCAATCACGGTCCTTCAGGATCCTGGCCCAGATCACAGGGACAGAGAACGGTGAGCTCCAGTCACAGGCGCACCAGTACAGTACCTACAGTAGGTGTTGTACAGGACAGGACTGTCCAATACTGTGCTGTACTGTCCTTACAGTACTGTCCTGTCCTGTGCAGGCCTAGCACAGGACAGTGATTCCCAATATATGGGTCGGGGGACACAGAGGTTTTCCGTAATAGAGTTTCTAAATGATTAGAAATAGTATATTAGATCATATTTGTTATACAGTGTGCACACTAGTGATGCACAGCCCATGGTTCGGATAAGCTTATCAGAAAATATTGCGGGTGCGAGTGGGTCGGGACAAAACGCGGCAAAGCAGCGTTCCGACCAGGCAATAAATATCTACTGAAACATTGCGTGCGAGCGGGATTCTCCGATCCTCGCTTTCTCAAACACACACACACACACACACACACACACACACACACACACACACACACACACACACACGCACGCATTGCTATACAGGCTCTAGTTGGCGGTTTGCGGGTAGGATCGGTTTGGGTTTCGGTTGATGAACGCATATTTTTGCGGGTCGGGCTGTGCGGGTTGTAAAAACCACGACCTGCGCATCACTATTGTACATTACTCTGACTGGTGTATTCTGCTACTGTACAGTTTGTTTATTATTTTGGCTGGTATATTCTGTCATATATATTCTGACTAGCCTATACTAAATTACAATAACATATTGTTATTGTTGCTATGCTTCAACCGCCTCTATAGTGGTCTCAGCACCTGGAGGTCGCGTGCTGAATGTTGTGGGAACCATTGAGGTTGACCACCAGTTCACACAGCCGTGAGGATTATTAATTATCTCGTACAGATTTTAAATGTATGTTTATTTCTCTTTTCTCCCGTGCAGCTCCAGAAGAAACGGAAGAGGCCAAGCATGCAACGTAAGTGCATGGGGACAGTGTTGACTTCACCTGGGTGTCAGGGGGGTGTAACGACACACACACAGTCTTAAACGCAGCTGTCAGTAGTGTGCATTAGGCTTACACAGCTACAGTATTTACAGTTAGTGCCATTTTCACTTCTGCCTCCGGCTCCACTCTGCTGTGTGAGTGTATGTGTGTGTGTGTGTCTGAGCAACTCCAACTCAGTCCACCCGCTGATTGGTTCAGACTCACGGTACATGAGGTCCAATAGGGAAGCCATAATTGAGAAGAAATATAGAAATCAGAAATACTTTCCCCAAGGGGAAATTCCTTCATCACAATTGCTCAGCTTGCATGTCAAAATATTAAATTACAGAAATGACCAGGTCCAAAGTATGAAAATATATGAAGTATACAATTTAAAACATAAATATAAAATCACAATATGCCATTACCCATAGTGTGGGTAATTACAATAAGGTAATATTAATACTACTGAGAGTTGAGATGGAATGGATAAATATAAGTAATATAGATACTGTATGTCAGTTTACAATATTAACAGAAGTGACATAAAATAGTATAATAGTAAGACTTGAGCTGAGCATGTGTGTGGTTGAACAGAGACTCGAGAAAATAATTAAACAATGATATATAAGTGCATACTGTGTATAGTATATTAAATATGTGATGTACAATACATAGTATTGAATGCTAACTTTTATATACTTTTTTATTCGTCATTACACCCTTTCTAGATAATCTAAAGCTTCAGTTACTGTATACTGTGTGAATAATAGCATTGTGTGTTTTACTGTATTACAACATCATTAATAATGTCTTGGCGTTACAAGCTTTCCCAGTTAGCCAGTCAAGTCTGATACAAAGGCTACATTCATCCACGAATATAATATAAATAATTTTGCTCGTACAGTATATCACGGACCTGGCCATACTGTAGCTGTGGAAACAGGAATAAATCTCACGGTTGCTATGTGGGAGAACCCTGTTTCAACAGCCTCATAAACAGAGGACTTCAGCTGTGTAAATCCAGTCCTAGTGACTGCTGAAATGTTCGTTTTGAGGGAGCTCCTTTCATATTGCTTAGGGCTGTTCACCCACTGTGTTGGGTAGCTCGTGCAAAACATTTCCATCTGGCTTGTCTAAGCCCATCAATGGCTTTGTGTGTGTGTGTGTGTGTGTGTGTGTGTGTGGTGGTTATGTGTGTTACCCGCTTGTGCGCTCGGTTGTGGTCGTCTTGCAGCGGAGTGCATTCTTACGTGACGTCTTTGCAGTGCTGACAACCACGTCTGGGTTGTGATGTGATGTGATGTGTCCTCTGTTCTTGCATATATGTTATGATCCACAACGTAAACACGACTGCTTTGTGTGGTCAATTGTCTTAGCATGCAGGTCAGTTGAATCACCTGTGTGTGTGTGTGTGCGTGAGTGTGTAGTCCTGTGTGGCTTCAAGGCTGACTAACGTGTTGTGTTCTGTGTCGTGCGACCACACCAGGCACATTTTGAAGCAATGGTGATGGGTCCCCTCACAACTTCAAATGGACACTGCTCAAGCTAAATGTGGGGAAGATCCATGGTCACCATTCTCACTTTGTAAAGTGCATGTCACCTTCTCCCATCTCTCTTTCTGTTTCTCTCTCTTACTCTCTATGTCTCTCTCTTTCTCTTGCTATCTGTCTCTCTATCTTACTCTCTTGCTCTCTATGTCTCTCTCTCTCTCTTTCTCTCTCTCTCTCTCTCTCTCTCTCTCTCTCTCTCTCTCTGTCTATTTCTCTCGCCTGACACTGTATCTGTTCTTTCTCTAATGTTTCCTGTTTTCTCTTTCTTTTCTGCTGTACTCGTCCTCCACCCTTCTTCATGTGACCTTCCTGGCTGGGCAGCGTGAACAAGGCCAGCACCCGCTTGGTGATCGGGCCCAAGTACAACGAGCTAAGGGACTGGCACCATGGGGTGTCTGCTCGCACCCTCAATGTCCAGTAGAGAGAACCAGGAGCGCGCGTGTGTGCGTGTGTGTGTGTGCGTGTGTGTGTATGTATGTGTTTTCTGTCAGTGCATACTGTATATACACAGTACAGCAGCTTGACTGTATGTTGATGGGAAAACAACAAAACATCAGAAGAGTTACAACTACATTAGAGTTATGATGGCACCACTAGAGTGAGGTGTGTGCGTGTGTGTGTGTGTGTGTGTGTGTGTGTGTGTGTGTGTGTGTGTGTGTGTGTGTGTGTGTGTGAGAAAGAAATACTATCCATGTAAGTGCTGTCCCGGCTGGAGACAGCACACAGGCGCCCAGCTGACAGCAATGTTGTCAAGTTGTTAGGAATCACTAAAGGCTGCATTCAAAATATGGAGCAGGTTGCACCCATAGAACTATATGTAAGAACACACACGCACACACTCACACCTTGGCCTACTGTAGTGTAAGTGGATGTGAATAAACAATGAGCTTGAGACTGAGAGCAGGACTGAAGCAGAACTGGGCCTTTGTTGTCGTCGTGGTTTCTGATCAGCTATTGCGGTTCTGCCTTGAGGAGCATACGTATGGGCGCCCTCAGTAGTAATGTACCCAGCGGGGAGATGGGGTGCTGTGGGGTGGTACGTTGTCTACGCTATACACATCATTGGTTTGAGTCAGACAGGTCCGACAATATTTGCGGTAGTAATGGATTGATTTTAGTTCAAAGTGAATGTCTTCCTAAGTTCTAGCAGAGAGTAAAGGCGGCGCGTCAAGGAATGCAACGTTCGAAAGGTAGAGTCAAATTGACGGAGATATTCATTGAGTGTTTACGGCTTGACGCCCAAAAAATAGAACCACATTCTAAACCCCGGTGTCAACACGCGTCAGGCGCCCCCAGTGGGCGTTGCCCTGTTAAAAAGCACTTGTTCGGAAACTCTGGCGTCTCTTGACGCGCGCTGACGCCTTCAGTGTGCGATTAGCCTTTAATCTAATAATGAGAGTGGTGCCCTCCTTGCTGCTGTACATTTTTGGGAATTCAATTAAATACATTTTACCGAATATATTTTCTCAGTGTGTGATGTAGCAATCTTTAGTTAGAAGTATTACATGTGTATCAAGGCTGTCATGGTGTGTTTACATAAGGATGACTAAGCACGTCAGAGAAATCTAAATGAGCCATTTTAGTTAAAAAAGGCCTATATAATATGTCTATTTGGTATGTCCAAATGAATACATATTGTGTGTCTTAAAACAACTTGATGTGCTGTACATTTAGTTCAAGCTTAAGGGTGACTCTCTATCAGCTTCTGCATACGCAATGAACTGTTTGAACATATGGTGTTAAAAGTATGTATCCTATATTTTTGTAGAAGCCATAGCGTTGTAGAAGAAAATGTATATGTTGCATTTACGCTTTTATGTGTTTTAGACTTGTGTATTAGCATCAGTTTTGGGCAAGTTACTCAGGAATAGTAATAAGTTATTAGTTACTTATTACTCCATCAAAAAGTAAAAACATGACTTTACTTATTACTGGGTATTAAAAGTAATTGGTCAAGTTTCTAGTTACACTACTATATTATGTTTTACACTCACTACCCTGCCTTACCCCTTACAAAAAATGACAACCCCTGTGGCCAGCTCATTTTAGAATTGAGTCCTCTTTATTAGAACAATAATTAATTATAGGAGTCAACAATCAACCAAAGTGATAACATTGCAGCCTCTCCAACCAGATGATTGGACAGGGAGGTTCAATTAGCCTACTCTAAGTTTGCTAGCACCAGCAAAATAATAAAGGCACATCTTCCTAAGATGGAAGTCTAGGGGGGAAAATCTCGTTCTTGTAGTAACGCAGTAATGCAACCTTAATTGGATTTATAACTGTAATATTATTACCGTTTTAGAAAAGTAATTAGTTACACTACTAGTTACTGAAAATAGTAATGAAATTACATTAACTAGTTACTAGCAAATAGTTACTGCCCAACACTGGTTAGCACTGAATCAAGTTTGTACTCTTATTAGTGAACACATTTGAAATACGTCTCGTCTGTGTTTTTAAAAAGATGATTCCATTCTGCAGCTAATAAAGTGATAAAAGCTTGTGTTGTTTCCTTTTCTGTCTCTCTTGTATCATCTTTTCTTCTTTACCTCCTGAACCCCAACTCTCCCCATTGCCAAACAGAGGCTTTTCAAGTAGCTTATTTCTTTAACACATCCTCCGCCTACACTGGACTCCCTAGTCAGACACCGTTATCGAATTCGCCCTTTTTTATTTAGCTCCAGTCCAGATTTTTCTCTACCATCTTATCCATTTCCTGGTTCAAGCCCAGTTTTTTATCCAAATAACATATTCTACTGTCTTGTCTTTTCCACTAGAATCCAAAACAGAGTTGCACACTTGCGTGCAAGCATGTTTGCATGCCAGATAGACCTGTTCGCAGCTGGAAGGATACAGAGTGTGTGTGTGTATGTGTTTATGTGTACATGTACTATATGCATATGCATACTGTTCACACTGAAAACAACATTTACCATACTTTCCACTGTAACAGCAAATCATACAATACCAACCTGGATCATAGATTTAATATAGTCAAGGTTCATGGATCTCTGGCTGTGAAGTAACAGTAACAAGTATTTCATGCATAATACACCACATAAAAACCATTATGCTATAATGTGTGCACAATAAAAGCATCTTGAACTTCAAAACCGTTGTATGCAGCTTCATATGCTACCACTAGATGACAGCACTCTCACATAAGTGTATCAAACTCTTTAGTAGCAATCAGCTGGTCTGTCACCTGACGATCCAGCTGGTGGGACTGCCTTCAGTTATGGTATATTTATCACCTTTACTCAGGTGCTAAATCCTAAAACATCTGCTTGTTCTGATATGGCATACCCATAGGACTATATGCCAGTTAAATTGCCCAATTTTGCATTCAATCTATTTGTTCAACAACTGCCTGACCTCTAGTCAAATACAAATGAATGTTTTATAATTCATTTAAGCATTGATAAAATGTAATTAACCATAATTAATAGGCCATGATATGTCTTTTTGTAAGTGTCAGGAGTGCATGCATGTTTGTCAACATGTCTACAAAAGCAGGCAAAGAAGATAATAACTTGTATCTGCTATGGACACATAGTTCTTACAAATACATGGAAGCCTTGAGAAATGTTTTCTCTTTGGCTTCAACAAATTTCCCTCCCATCTGCGTGTTAATTCCTGCGTTAATGTTTATGTTACTGAATGTGTGTGTTGTAATCAAGAAATGAGCGCAGCTGTAAATATTGATTGTGTGTGTGCGCGTTTCCGCGTGTATGCGTGCGCGCGTGTGTACGTGCATCTGTGTATGTGCCTGTGTTTATAATACGTGTACGTGTACTGTGTGCATGCATACTGGTCACACCGAAGGTGTACTATAATGTAATCTTTCCATGTCCTGCCAACTTAATAACGTCTGTCCACCTTCGATCTGACTCTACATCGTGAAGTGTCACTTGTCTGGTAAGTCCAACACAGTAGAGCGCTGCTGGGCCATCTAAGGGGGCGGGCTCTCTCTTCCTATTGGTCACGGTGCCTTTACCCTCGCTGCTACACAACCACAAACACAAGCATAAGACAGGCTAGACCCCGTCACATACTGTATGCATTGCAACTAAGATTTGTCCCATGTATTTACATTGCAAGCTGCCAAAGTATAGCTTACAATAGCTGACTATCCCTTTAACTTAAGGGACACTCTGTAATTTGTGTCTGGATATTATACCCACACTTCCATGTTCAGTTGAAATGTGGGTTCCACTATAAAGCAAGTGAGGAGTGTATCTTTTTTAAATGTGAGTTGTAATGTGTCAAGGTCCAGTGTGCTGCCCTGCACGCATGCACTCATAACTATATGTCAAATAGAAATGTGTTAGAATAGAGTTGACTTATGAAAGCTTGGATACCACACAATACCATAAATGACACACACACACACACACACACATGTGCGATGTGTCTGTTCACAACATCAGCGTGTGGGCCGTAAACAAGGCTCAAGTGTCGGGCATTTGCCGACGTGGTGCTTTCTGTGTTTGGTTTTGAAGCCGTCACTTACCACTTGTTCAACGTAGGTGTCATGGCAACACCATTAAGTTGGGAGGTTCAAGATTGTATCGCTTTAACAACGCAAATGCCTCCATATGTTCCCACTATGTTTGTTCCAGATGCAGCTGTCCAGTATATTTCAGGATTAGGTCTGGGAAGATATAGGCCACTGATTAACATGTAAAGTATATTAGTCGTCAATATTCCCGCACATATACTATATATATATATATATGTAGTATTTCCTTTCGAGATTCATGATCTCATAATCCGGCACATTGTAATAGAAACACTCTGAAGTCGATTTGCTTTGTTAAGACAGGGTGTAAACACAACCCCCTGGCACCGCTCCCCATGGCACGCGTTGCTGCGGCGATAGCCGTCTTTATTCATGCCAGGCGCACCAACAGGCGCGACGCATATGTCTCAGTGGACATGGCATACCAGCCATGATCTGCTGTGGTCACGGTGAAAACATCTTGGGCATCATCTGTCCGTGTGTGTGTGTGTGTGTGAGAGAGAGACATAGATAACATGAAAGGCCTTGTGTCTGTAGGCAAGGCTGTTTTTGTGCATGTCTGAGATGCGCTCACACACACACACACACACACACACACACACACACACACACACTCACACACACGGGTGTTGAAGTTTATGAGAGCTGAGTTTCATCCAAAGAATATCAGTGTGTGATATTATAGACCATCTGTTGTGGGGATGAGAGTCCTTCTGGACTGCATCCAGCTTTGCTAATGCACCGTTTGTTCATTTTCCAAGCCAAGTGATACTGTGATTGCATTATACTGTGAGCTACCACTTCTCTTTGTACCTTGTAAAGCGTGCACTAACATATATAAATAAACAGACGAACGAACAAGAGAGCAAGCACATGAACCATTGTAACCCTGTGTACTGGGCACACATATGTAAATGAATGGACTGTTCCTCATTAGTCTTTGGCCAGTATCATCGTTAAAAGCCTTTTCCTTAATGGTGTGGAGCAAATTAGCCATTTTGTCATTTAAATATGTGATTGTTTGATCAACAGGTTTTTATGTTTTTAATTATTAAGAAGAAAGACATCAAACATATGACATTCTTTCCAAATACGTGGGATAACAGATGTCTCCTTCCTTGTGTGGAAATGTTCTTAAGATGCAGAGATAATGAAGGGCCGAATTGGACGGAAGTCACTAATCTCACTTCCCTTCTTCCCCCCCCATCTGCACTTCATTAGCCGTGTTGCTAACGAGGTTCACATGTGGCCCAGTACATCCAGATGGTCAACATGCTAACCAGCTTTTACTGAATCAGACCCACAGGGTTCCCCCCATTAATCAACCAATCATGGTCTAGCAGAATACAATTAACTTCCGTGATTGGTGGGGAATATTAACAGGCTATGATGTAATTGGTAAATGTAGGACTCGGTATTGGCTCAGTGCCTGCTCCTCTTGCCGTATGTGGTTAGTCCATTCTAGTCGTTTAGCTCAGGTAACGTGAATGTTGGGGACAGGATTGTCTAGTGGTCTGGGTGTTGGGCTCCTAGCCAGAAGATTGTAGGGTCAAACCCCAGTATTGACCTACCCATAAGCATCCTTGAGCAAGATGCTTAACCTCTTACACCCCAACTGCTCCTGGTGATTGGTCATACATTGCAGCAATCACCATTGGTGTATGAATGTGTGTGCGATTGGGTGAATGTGAGGCAAAATACTGTAAAGTTCTTTGGATAAAAGCAGTTCATTTTCCATATAGTAAAATATTTCATGATGTCTGTCTGGCAAATAGGAATAGCACAAATATAGTTTATTTCTAATATTGTGCATTGTATAGTCTTACAGGGAGAAATGGAAATAATTACTTTGGCTTGATGCGCAAGAACAATGATTTAACTTTGAAAGCAGACGTTACTGCTGGGCAAGTGTACCTGTACCAGTGTAGTACAACAAACACAGGTGTGTAGTGCCATGGGCTGGCATTTATACACACTGGAACGACAAGAAGGGCCCTAGTGGCTATTTGTAGCACAGCAGAATGCGATCATAGCTTAACACATGCAAATGACTGCACGTATACGGACTTAGCACTGCCAGGGTATTGACGGATTTGATTTAGTTTGTCATCTGTGTCAAGCGGCTGTGTGCCATATCCACTTGGCTCCTGTCAAACACACACTGATAAATGACAGTGAAGACAGACATGCTGCAATCTGGCCTGTTTCCTATAAGGAACACTCCTGCACTAGCTATAGGCTGGTATATAAGGTATATAAGGTATATAAGATGCATAATGACATAACAAAAAAGGTTTTACATTAATTATAGGCTAACCATTAACATGTATGGCTCACTTATTTGCATTTAAAGATTGTATAATCCGTATAATCATTATGTAATTAGTTTGAACACTAGTATGTAACTAATGTTATGTTTTTAATAAACTTGTTATTTTGTGGCATGAAGCAGCCTCTTCTCTCTCCACTTATATGCTCTGTCGTTAAGTAAATATCATTACCGCTTCACATACAAATAAAGAAATACACTTTTGGCGAGTAAACCTACCTCTACATGTGAACATTTACAGTATATCTTCTGCTGGGATTTTTAAAAGCACAGGTTGTGCGACTGTGTTGACTTGTTCTAAGCACACTAGCCTGTGTGGGACTTGTGTTTGAGAAAGTGTGAATAAACAGTGCATGACGTTGTGGGTGGCAAATTAACCAACTACCGCCCTTTGGTCTGTAGGGACCATGTGATGGTGTGGAGGTCCTCAAAAGCTAAATGATGGATGTGTGGACATGGAATGGCATCCACGCACACACACACACACACACACACACACAGAGAAACTAATGCTACATTATTTCTCTTCATGTATCGCTCTCGTTTTCTCTGAATACTGTCTTTATTTCTCTTTCTTGCTGCTTTTACACACACACACACACACACACACACACACACACGCACACAGACACACACACACAAACACACACACAGATGCAGACACAGAAAAACTAACAACAACACGCATACACAACTCGCAGGCAGCAGTTGGCATAACACTTGTTTCCCAGGAGTGCACTTGCAGCCAGGCACAGTGGGAAGACTACAGTGATCCAACAATTGGCAGGGGTTGTAGTGTTGCATTATGGGTATAACGTTTGGGGAGAAAATGCTGGCCCACCCAAGTTCCCCAGCTGGCAGAAAATGACCTATACATTGCATGTGCATGCACACACACACACACACACACACACACACACATGCACACACACGTGAGCTATAAAGGGTTCATTCATGTACAATAATTTTAAAGGGCAGCGGTTAGGTTTGAGTGAGGAGGTGAGAGATACATCTACAGTTGGAGCTCTGCATCTTTAGACCAGCGGTTTAAACATAAATGTATACTTACGCGTGCTTGAGCAGAGTTGTGAGGTATGAGGCACTTCTTTTAATAAAAATAATAAATATTATTATTAGCATTAAACATGCATGTAAACCATCACGCTGAGGGTAAAAAAGAGCCGTGGGTGGGGTCCAGACCAGACCAGATATTAAAAGAGGCAATAGTTCTGTGCAGCATACAGTAATAGCATTGTACTCACTACAGAAACATCCACATAACCGATGGAATATACTGTAGGCCTGTATTTACACTATTTATTTAAATGAATAAAATATACATACGTTTTCACGTTACCGCAGATCAGCTAATTTGTATTCAATACATCCACGTTTGTATCATGTAGTATTCTACATTTGCCTGTTTCCATTTATCACGCAGCCAGTGAAGTGAAATATGTTGAGTGACTTGAACATCTTATCGGAAGTGTGTTGTTTTTTGAATTATCTTAACTGTTATTAGGATTACATTGTGGAGTGATACATGCATAGTTAAAAGTCTCATTGTGTCAGACTGAAATATAAACTAACTGTTGTATAATTAATAATATATGACACAAGAGATATAGTTATAGTATATAGCTGCCAACTTGCCAAATTCTAGACACTAATAATGGTCTTTCTTTAATAAAGTGAGTCTATATGACATTTTACCACTAGGTGTCAGACTAAGTGCACCAGCATCTCAAACCAGAACAAATGCTTATCGTGGGGGGGGGGGGGGGGGGGGGGGGGGGGGGGGGGGGGGGGGGGGGGGGGGGGGGGGGGGGGGGGGG
>JAODLL010002207.1:0-12558 GCA_026546735.1 Forbesichthys agassizii
GCGGATGCCTCCTGGGTTACACACCCCCCCCCCCCCCCACACACACACACACACACACCACACACTTTCCTCTCAGGTCCAAAAATACACTCTCACCTCCTCAGGCTCCCTCTGCTCCCCTCCTGTCTGTCTCCTCACGGGCTCCTCTCCTCTCTTTAAAGAAGCCCTTCGCCTTGTTTTCCTTGTCCGTCTGTTGCTTCTGCTCTCACGGATACTCTTGCTAACTCGTGTGAGCGTGTGCGCGCGTGTGTGTGTGTGTGTGTGAGGTGCTTTTGTCTCAGATGGAGACAATACAGGTACAGATACAACCCTAAACACACACACACACACACACACACACACACACAGTGTTGGCCCCACAGTGCTGGTTGCTGATTGGACCGTCTGGGTGGAATTAGCTTCTGGAGGGAACAGAGGAGGACAACACAGGCCTGCTTGGCAGGCACAGCCATAGCCGGCCTCCCTGCCACCTGGAACACACAGACACCTCCCCCAGCAACATAGCTAACTCTCCCTGTGAGTATACACACTGTCTGTGTATCCATTCACCTGGTTAGGGTTAGTTCACCTAAGTTCTCTCTCTATTCAACCTTTTATTCTGTAATCATGTATTGCATTCATTCATTGTTTGCCTAGCAAGGCCAGGTGAGATAGAGACGCAAGATGCTCCTCTCCTCTCCTCACCTCAGAGGAGTAGAAATAAAGCAAAGATGCCTCACATCATATGACTCGCAACAACATACCCATTGAACCTGCAGTAACGTACAAACACAGTGGCATGTTGCTGAAACATGTACTGTGTGGCAAAACAACACCTTGGACACGAACTGAACTGCTGGCTGGCTGATCTACGTATACTGTGGCCCATGCGCCATGCAATTCATGTTTCATAACCTGTTAAAAACCAGTTTGCAGGTTTTTAATAGCACATAACTGTACAACAGCAAGTAATCAACGCTATTAACTTTGAACGCTCATATTATCCTCCAGACCACCAATAACATGTATAAGTATGCATAGTCCACCGATATTTAAAAACGATCATGTTACACTGGCAAGGGGCCAGTCAATCCAGTAAAATATTTAGCCCAATACACACATGAATAAATACTGCACGGCCGGCTGGTGCATTCATTTTATATTAGTTGGCAGAGGTAATCTTCCATTCCTAGCTTCAGTGAGCACACATGTAAACATAGCCATGCGCTCAAAATGTCCGCTTTGATTGACAAGTCAATTCACCCAGTTCAATAGCATATTAGCTAATAAGAGCGTGTGTTAAATGAATAGCCCTGCTCTCTTCTTTCAGACAGAACCAATTGCATTCGATTGAGGGCAGGCAATTGCATTTTCAACATGTGGGTTTATACAAAGACAGTAGGGATTAATGGGAAAATATGCATGCATAATGTGAAAAAAACTAATACTCGAATCCCAATATTTAAAATCGAATACACACCCAACGAACGAATACCCGAATAATCAAGTATTTGGGGCCAGCCTTAGTAACATTTGAATAATTCTGAGGACATAGGAACAGAAAACTGAAGTCTGGCTGTTTGCAGGTAAGTAGCTGCTAATTAAAATAAATTGAAAAAACACTGAAATCAGTAAAGAAAGCACTGCACCAGTGTGGTGCCGGAATTACAGTACAGACGTGTGAGTGACATTGGCATCAGCCAATGATGCTGGGTTTTTGTTTCCACTGCCGAGAATACAGACAGAGGCAGTGGAGGGCAGAACATAAATATGATAAAAAGACATTTCTAAACAAATGACCGCCGGCGTGAGAGACACCCACGTCAAACTCAACGGCTGAGGCCACTGCCGTTGATCTCTTGTTCGCAGTGTAGCACTGTAAAAAAACACTACAGTGCGTAGAGGGTGAAGTCACCCATTTGTTCTCTCTCAAGATTAAAGCGTGACAAGGCATGGTGGTAGGCATGGTACAGCCTTCACCAGGAGAGATACTCTAAGGAGTAAAGTTGGGAGTGTGTACTGTATGGCAGTCCATACTCGTTTTGTTCAAGTAGCCCATAAGGTCTCTCTTTCACAATTACAGTAGGTCCTTGAACATAACACATGCGCACACAGCTGGGTTTCTCAAGCAGGGTGAAAATATGAATATGGATGTGATGATAATTAAAGACACGCTGACATTTTCCAAAAATGTTTTCTATATTCTTAGAAGTCGTTCATTCGGAAAAGTATTGCAGAAGCCAACACACGCACGCACACACGCACGCACGTGTGTGTTTATGTGCTATCCTGTATGTACTTTATGTGCATTGTCTATTTACTGTATATGCACAAGAATGCAATTTGCTTAATGTTTGTGTTTGCGTGCGTGCCTGTGTGTGTGTGTGGGTGTGCGAGCATTGAGTGGGTGTTTCAATTAACGGTGTGTGCGTGCGTGTGCGTGTGTGTGTGTGCGTGCGTGCTCCCTGCCCTTCCAGAGAGATGAGGTGAGCCACTCTATCTGAGGGCTCTCAGTGTAAGGCAATAAACGCTGCTGCAGTGGCCCGGCAACCAGGCAATGAGATTTGCGGGCTTTTTTTAAATGTTAAATAAATTTCATCCACTGCCCCAACACCAACAAACCCCCCCCCCCCCCCCCCCACACCCCCCCCACCTGGTCTCTCTCACTGTCCTCCATATCTCTGCCTCTCTCTCTCCCCCTCTCCATCTTTGTCTCTCTGTCTCATTCTATCTATACCCCTCTCTCTCTCTCTCTCTCTCTCTCTCTCTGTCTCTCTACTTCCATCTGTTTCATTCTCTTCCTCTCTCTCTCTCTCTCTCACAACCCAAATGGAAGGAATAGTAGACAGAGGGAAAGGGGGGGGAAGGGGGTCTGCTAGTATGTGAGACGTGATTATGAAAGGAAGGAAAGAGAGAAAGTGTGGGGGGGGGGGGGGGGTAGAGCGAGAGACATAAAGACGTCAAGCTTGAGAGAAAGAGGTGGGAGAAAACAAGTGCGACACTAAACAATGGCAGCCTCAGTGGCCTGTGCGTGTGTGTGTGTGTGTGTACAGTATGTGTGTGTGTGTGTGTGTGTGTGTGTGTGCGTGCGCGCGCGCGGAGGCCTGAAGGGGTGTCAGGGATTAAGGTTTGTTTACAGGTCGTGTGGCACCTTGTTATACTTCAGCTATCTGAACTAGCATTGTTAAGCCCTCTGGTCTGAAGAGGGAGCTCTGCTGTATTCACCGCTGAGTTCTACAGAGGAATATTACAACATCACAAACAAACACCGTTAACTTACTGCTGTTATTATATATAACATATATAAATTATATATTATATTACTATCAGTTTTACAAATTGATAGAGACATGAAACCCGGTAGTCACGTTATTTTAAGTCATCTGTGTATATGAAGCACATCCATCTGTAATCTTGTAAAAACACACATCATGTCTTCATGGTTTTCCTGCTGTGTAAAGCTGCTGTGATGTCACAATCTCCACATTTGAACCCTGAGCGATGGCAATTTGGCGGCCCCCGAGAGACGCTGAGAAACAGTTTTACGTCTTTCAAAGTTGAGGAGGGGGCGGAGAAAGTCACCTCCAGGCTGTTTCAAGCCACCCTGTGATAGAGAAACAGTGTGAAAAATGTAATCGTCGTCTTGGCTAACGTGGCCTAGCTGCTGCGTACGGCAGATGTCTTTCTTCCCAGTGCGGTGGGCGGAAACATCCGTAACATATCTGTCAGTCCTGCGACATTATTTGTAGGCTTTATGGACTCTGTAGCAGCTGCCGTGTCATTCCCACTCTGCCGCTGGCACTGATGAGACGGCAGGAAAGAGGGCGATTGCAAGGGAAGGACAGCAGACAGGGAAATACACCGGAATTAGATGGTATAGTCTGCTATGTTCAGCTAATTGTAAGCTAATACAATTTTTTTTTAAAGATCTTGTACTTGTACACAGCCCTGTCTCCGCACATAGGAACACAAACAAAGTGCCGAAAACCGCTCACTACAACAATGCCGCTTGGCTTTGCAATGCATTTCAATGTGTGGGGCGGAGCTTCTGATGGATTTTGTTTTGGTTTGAGCTCAATGTTTGCAAATACAGTAGTTCTCGAAAATGACTAACCCTGCCTTTAAGAAGGAGATATTTGGGCTGTTTCCTGAAGACATGTTCCACAGAGAATGGCCAGTGTGTAATTAAGAGCCGCCTAAGCTCTTACACACGCACACACAAATTGAGGAAATATTACAGTACAGTATGTGGTCTCATAACCCCACTATAATGAACGCGTTACCAAATGTGATCTGACGTCTGCACCTTTAATGTTAATAAGGTAAAGAGGGACATACATATATATAGCCTACAGGTAGAAATAAAGACAACATAACTGTCAGCCGCAAGAAAAAGCTTGTATACTAATTCTTAAAACACTTCTTACATCTCGCTATAGTGTCGACAGTAAGCTGTGTGCCTACTTCATGCATGTGCCATTCACACATGTCACACTGTGGAGACCTTAAGTCCTCTTCTCCCACTTTACTCCACTCCACCCTGGCATCCCTCTCCGCAAATATAACTGTCACTCTGTCAGATTCACGGCAGGGAGCTCAAGATAAACCACCCTCCCAAACAACATGGTCGGCAAGGCACAATTTCTCAGTCGGAGACCACTTGGGAGAGCTACTGAGATTATCAACACCACTGCGTTGAGACACAAAACCCTCTTCAAACCCCATTTGTATCTACTGTCTGCTATTGCATTTTCAGTGACACAGACGTACACAAGTATCATATGTAGCTAGATAAATTGATTAACATGACTTACGCTGAAGAGATTTGATTAAATATTGTTTATAGGCAAAACTATGTCTAACCAACCTAGCCATGTGAGACCATGCGTAGCTTCACTCAGCTACAGTCCATCGTGGTCCACTTGACTGCTAGCATCTGTGTCTTTATCTCGTGTTGTTCTGATTGGCTGAGGGTTTATCTCGTAGTCTAGCTGCACACCGGACTAATCGCTGATGTGCTACACCGGTGTTGAAGGGATAATGTAGGCTTGGGTTTGCATTTGTGGCTGTAGTACATGATCTCCGTACAACTGGAACTTAACCATTAACGCCGAGTAGAGTTTTTTTTTCCAAGTGATATGCTGTTTTCGTGTTATGTTAATTTGTTTAATTTGTTTTCTTGTGTTTCGTTTATTTTGCACCTGCACTCACCACTTAAAAATACATACTCAACATTTGGCTTTGGTTCAGAACATGAAATGCTATTCAGAGCATTTTGGTTTGTCAGTTTGGCTGATCAGTGTTTTGGGCTGCAGTCTGTAGAGGGATATTGAATGTGTCTATCTATCTATAACCACATGTTTGGTTCTTTACCAGGGCTAATATCACATAATGATAATGCTTTCATTAATGGACGCTTCTCTTAACACTAATTAAATACTGATGGAATGATCAGGATTTTAAAATGGGGACCTGTTGCTCACCATAGAGTGCTGTGTTAGTAATCTGAGGCCAGCGACCGATAGAGATGGACAGGATAGGGACTTGGAAAGCCTTACCTTTAAAACATAATGACATTTCTGTCTGCCTCGCACTAATTGCCTGAGCTTTAAACATTAAAGATACCAGTGACTTAATGTCATTGGTGCCTTGACACCAAGTTAAAATGTTGATTCAGTCAAATAACTAGATGGTTTAGGCCCTCAATTATTTAGTAGGACTGGTTTGTTAACTGTATATTCAAAACATGGAGAAGCAGCATTTAGCTACTATGCAACAAATAGCTGCCCAGATGATTGGGCACTCTCTCCAACACTACTTTAAAATCCAAACCAAATTAATTTCTGTTATACTGCACACAATTTATTATTAGTACAGTTTGGTTATAAGGTTACATGATTTTGACTTGATTATATTACTATTTTACCATTTCATTTAAATGTCTTAAGCATTTTTTTTTCTCAAATCCTTGTTTGGTGTATACATTTTTTTATGATGTGACGAACATGTGAAGGGTTTGTGTAGCCCAGAGCCATGGAAAAACAGAGTTACTCCAACGAAAGTTAGACATTTTCAAAGGTCACATGGTTCAGGGAGAGGAAAACCCTATGGTAAAATAGTTCCCGGAAGGGTTTGGTGGGCAGTTTGAATATACTGTATATACATACAGATATATAACAAAACATTTTGGGCAAATAGTCAATATATGCACCGATTTACATTTAAAACAGAATTTATAGGGTACTTTTAGTATTTAGGCTAACTTCTGGGAACTACTGTATTTTAAGGCTCCACGATCTCTCATTGCTGTGAAAAAAAACAGTCCATTGGAGTGAACGGAGATGGCGTGATGTCTCTTTACATGGCTCTGGTGTAGCCAGATTAACATTATTCATAAACAAAGCGCCTTGCATTACAGAAAGAGAATTAACGTCTTACTCGTTCCATTTACAATAGCTATTGCTAATATTCCCTTCCTGTGTTTCACTGTTCGGCAGTTTAGTGGTACTTTGGCTAACAAACAACAGAAGAGCAGAATGCATTGTTCTATTGTTCTAAGTTGCATTGTTTTAAAAGTGTAAAAAGTAGCTTGATGCTAATTCAACGTTACAAACTCGACACTAAAAGGGGCTAAGCTTTCCTTCAAATACCTTCTTCAAAGCTTACAGGAGAGCTAAAGGCATGCGTTCACCACACGGGAGGAGCAGGGCTTTCTAGGAGCTACGTACCGTAACAAAGCAGGTCTTTTTGTAAGATGTAACTAAAATATCAAATTAAATAAATAAATTCTTACCAAGTCACTAGATAAGCAGCCTTCTGTGATTCTAGTGGGGTCAGGCTGGCTGTAAATACTTTTCAAAATGTGCATGGTTGCTTAACAAGTAAATTCTGCGTGTTGAGCTGCACATACATAAGCCTGCTCCCCAAATAGTTTGAGTGTGTGTGTGTTTGTAAGTGTGTTGTTAAGGTGTTAAGTGTGTTACGTTAGTATTTCATGTGTGGGAGGGCTCCCTTTGTTCACTTCCTGTGTGTGGAACAACAGAGGAAGGAGGTGTTGGGGTGGGAGGGTGGCTGGCAAGCCGGCCTCAGGGGCTGAAAGCACAGCGCTAGAAGCTAGCATGCAGCCACGCTCTGTGCTAGCTGGCTCCAACATGCTCCAACACGTCGCCCCAGCAGGCTTAGCTTGTGAGGGAGAAGGCCAGAGCAGAGGGCCAATAGATCTGTCCTAAACCCCTGCAATAACTCCTGGTCACCAACACCAACCACACACACACATACACTGAGAAGGCACAGATACTCTCTGGGCACTGCAATAACAAAAGGCAGCCTGTGGTATGGGTTGCCCTGAACAGCATGGCTCAATCACAGTAGAAAACAACAGACCCCTCTGAGCCCAGTGGATCAGTGAACTGGCACACACACACACACACACAGATAATTTGTAGATACGCATAGTCTTTCTCAAAGGTTCACACATACACACAAAACATGCTCATCGATAGCCTACATTATGGAATGAATTCACATTTAACACACTTCACACATAAATGTACAAAAACACCACATTAATGCACACCCACACAGCACTAGAGAACACAAACACACACACACAAACAAGCAGGTCTAACTACACTATTGTCAACAACCAGTCGCTTCATCCTGCACTGATTACCATCCCCATAGCAACTGAGCAGTAGGACGCCAGCTTCGGCGCAGTTTTTGTGTGTGCGTGCGATCAAAAACGCGCCGCGCGCTCACATTTAATTACCTGAAGTGAGCTAATGTAACGCGTGGTTGTTTCCTTACCATTGTGTTTGTGAAGCAGGGCTCCTTCATTAAGGCGCATAGAAGATTGTAAGCATCCACACCATCTACCCAGGGTGCTAATGTATGCCAATGTTCTGGGTTAAATTAGCCAGTAAGGACACTCTGTTGTTTTACTTGTTTTCAAGTGTAATGCATGCTATCCGTAGAGGACCAGTGCTGCTGTTTCCTATTTTATTACCACATATGAACTTAAGGCGATATACGTTTTGTTTCTGCTGTAGTCTTGCTGTCCGATGCCATATACTAACCCAGATACCAAACTTTGGGTTTTGGCCGATACAGAGTACCGATCCAATTCCAGTGTTAAATTTAAAAGTCAATTGTTAACGTTTTTGTTAAGTTTCAAAGTAAATGACAGACAATCTCTATTTTAGGACTTAGATGCATTTTATAAACCTGCTGCTGATAGTATGGCCTGGGTAGGTAGTACACAAAAACGTCCACTAAATGCTTCATGGTTGAGGTTATAAAACGCACAATTATGTACATTTATATAACATCAAAATGTTTCGGAAAACACAACAGAAAGCTATCTGAGGATATGGAGTATGTCAATCTGCATTAACCTCAACAACAAATCTCACACAATCACATCATGCCAAGACGTATTGCAAGCTAAATGCAAGCTAGTACACGTTTAGTCAAATTCAACACATATCTTCTCACATTTCACTATAGTTTATCGTTCTCTGTGCATGTTGAAAAAATAATACAATACTACACACAGCCCTTACTCCGTAAACAGGAATATAAACAAAGTGGGGAACACCGCTCATATATACAAAGCTTCACAATGCCTTTCTATGTGTAACCCAACGGAGGACCACGAAGCGATACTGTTTTGATTTGAGCTCAAAGTTAGCAAGGATGACTGACCCTGCTTTTAAGTCTCCCCCCACACACACATACACACACCTCATCTGCATTTCACTACTTGACCTATTTCTAAGTGTGTCAAGTGTGTCAGACAGAGCCGTAATGACCAGCTAATGACCAGACCCGTACCCGCACCATGTAGTTCCATTATGAGACGCCCTTCTCTGTTAATGTGACAGGTCTGGTGCCAAAACATGGGCCACTTACACCCATTACTGAGCACACTCCACCGCACTGAAAGCCTCACCCATTCATATATCCGTCAGTCCCAGTGCCCCACCTCTGCCACAATATGTTTTCGGTGTGTGTGTGTGTGTGTGTGTGTGTGTGTGTGTGAGAAAATGTTTTGTTTAAACTGTTATATATACTAATTTGTATAACTTAAATTCTAATCGTTATTCATAACCTCTAAATTATCTTACAAACATAACTGCTGCTTACAGATGTTATATTATTTTATATTTCCTACTACAAAGGGGTTTGTTCACTGTGTGCGTATGAGCCGGGCTGCAAGCATTTTAACCATCACATTTTTGGGGTCACAAGGTCAAACAAAACCCACTGGTGTAGACAGGTAGACCTGACTTCCTAAACTGTAATCACCGTTAATGCAGCTTGCATTATCAGTATTCTCTATGACGCACTGACTGGTTAAGATAACTTTTTTCACACAGGACACGTACCCCAACCTTTATATCCTATACAGTACATGCACAGTACACATTGTAACTGTTGCTAAGAGTCCAGGCTTTCCTTAAAGGCAACATCTCTGTGGTTGTCCGCTGAAGGCTGTATATGCATCACCCTCGCCCCTTGTGTACATATTGAGATAGAAGCAGAATAGGAGAGCTCGCACAGGAGTCAAAAGGGGCGTCGGGTGAAGAGCCTGCTTGATAATTCTGTTAGCATGAGCGCTATAGGCTAGCTGCTGCAGTGCTTGGCTGCTTTGCATTCAACTGGCGCTTGTAACCGTCTCCTGAGACACAGAGAGAGAGAGAGAGAGAGAGAGAGAGAGAGAGAGAGAGAGAGAGACAAGGCCTATCTGTATTCACTCTGCCATCGTTGCATTTCCCCTTAGGCCTTATTGAAGAACTAAGGGCCATTGGTGGAATGGCTGATAGAATAAGACAATATATTCCAGAGTAAAGGGAGAGAGTAATGCCGATAAAGAGACAGAAGGAGAAGGGGGTGGATTAAAAGGAGAGGCACACCATTTTATCAATGTGTTTCTTTATTTAGAAACACACACACACGTACACACAGCGAGCTCATAACAGTATCTGTTAAACAAAGTGGCAGCTGGAATACTGTGCCCTTCCTCGCATCACTGGACAAGGTCAAACGACGGGCACAGACAACGTATGGAAATGAAAAGGCAAAATAGGAGCAGGAATCTCCAAATCTCTATTAAACCCAGTCGGTCCCCCATTAACTTTTCCATTCTGCGATAACCAAGTGCTCTTTGAGCAAGGACTGCTCACAGATTTGCTCCAAAAGCTCCATTCGCCTTCAGAGGACACCTCACAGAATGCAACATCTAATGTGGAAAATGGAGAGATTGATAAAATGACATGAAGAACTGAGCATGACCTAAAAATTACCTAAAAATTCAAAGTACACCCTGATAAATAACCTTTATTGATGTGAGTGATGTTTTAAAGACAATACAAACATCTTTATGGATGCAAAACAGTTTCCCGGAGTAAAGACTACATTTCCCATAAGCTTTCCATTGCCTTGCCATACAGAGCCTGGTGAATATCAGCACAAACAAAAGGATCAATGTTATGGGAATTTGGAAACTTAATGGTTTATTCTCATATTCTTGGCTACAAAATTAAGTTGTTGCACAACTTGTGGTTGTGCTGCATTACAGATGTCAATAATTCCTTCCCTGCGTCTACACAAAAGGGATTATTGTGGTGACACACAGTATACTGTATAAACTGGCACGGTGAATAAAATAAGATGATTCTGGAGTTGTCTAAAGTTTGTGTAACATAAACGTAATATATTAAAGAAGACATCTGTAATGTTGTGTAGCATCACACACTGTTACCCTCCCTTACACAAAGCACATACAGTAAAATGCCATCATTTATGTAAATATATATATATATACAACTGTATACAGTAGCATTCAGGGATGTGACACCTTTTGATGTTGTGAAGGTTAGGAGGCGCTTTGAGATGGGAGAGAGAGAATACCGGAGAGGGTTTATCGCAGGCTATGTACAGTAGCAGGAGAGAGAAGGAGAGGAAACAGCGCATAAATGCAGGTAGGGATGTTCGACTCCTGGGTATGGTCATGGGTTCGAGTAAAACGACAAATCATGTCTGTTCCTAAATAGTGTTCACTGTAAGTTGCTTTGGTTGAGACCAAAACAATTTTTTTTGATGTGTGTGTGTGGTAATATTGAAAATGAAAAGATAAATATAAAATAAAATAAAAAAAGGTTAACAGTTAATAATATGAAAACCTAACCCCCTCAACATATTAGGTCGGAGTGAACTTAAGTAAAGTTTCAATTCAAACATAATATAAACAGCAAGGATGCTTTGTGGTAGGCTAAGCTTAACATTATCAAATCCCTCGAGTATCGCAGCCATTTTGAAGATAAATTGACTTCCTTACTGTAAAGTTAATTGGATAAAGCGTCTCCCCACCTTTACTGGCAAGAGAGGTCACCTCCGTTTATTCATACGAAGGTAATTATTTATAGCACGGCTGTTTTCACCTGCAGTGCTTTTTAAAGAGGCTATGCTCAACACAAGAGAGACCAGAGGAGGTAACATAACTTATTGTAGCAAATATGCATTTTAAAGCTAATGCTATATTAGCATGAAAATGTTCGGTCTAACAATATCAATATCTCATCATTCCCACATATACTGCACACGCTCCATTGATAGCTTACTAGAGTGAGCTGTAAGACGTAATTGGGCGTCATCCACAAACCCGTGCCCGAGAATGCACGGGGTCGGCAACACATACACATTCACACACTGCTGAGGAAGGACGGTCCTGTTGCTCTGCCGGTGAATAGAAGTCCCATTATTCAGCTAATTAATAACTTAATTAAAGCTCAGTGGCATGTCACCTAGGCTTGACTACATCATTATTAGGAGGGAATGGAGATTTCTTCAGTGGCACCTTGAATGGTGAGGGAAGAGAGAGTATAGAGGGGGAGGGAGAGAGAGAGAGACAGAGAGAGAGAGGGAGGGGGGGGGGGGGGGGGGGGTAGATAAATTTTTTTTCTAGGGATTTTGTTGTCATTGCCATCCAAAATGCACAGGGTGCACAATACTGTATATGAATAAAATG
Organism: Forbesichthys agassizii; assembly: GCA_026546735.1. Classification (NCBI taxonomy): domain Eukaryota; kingdom Metazoa; phylum Chordata; class Actinopteri; order Percopsiformes; family Amblyopsidae; genus Forbesichthys; species Forbesichthys agassizii. The sequence continues at coordinate 12,008 of JAODLL010002207.1, forward strand.
GCTTGAATTGTTGTTAAAACAACTTCCAAGAAACACAACTGCTCTCAACAGACAAACGAACAAGCACACACACACCTTTCTCAACTGTCATCCCATAGGCGGTAGATCAGCCTTTATCGGACCGCAAGGCTGTCCCCTCGACTTTTATGCCCGTCTAGGTTTGTTCTCTTTATCTCCGGCAACAATGAGCGGGGACAGGCCCGCGCTAATGAAATTAGAGCAGACAAACCCTTCCATTCTCTGTGTGCCTCATTAGAGGCTGTGGCCGTTTAATCTGCACCGCGCAGCGTCACACGGCCCAGACAAACGCCTCCCCTACAGCCGTGCACAACGTGAGACTGAGAGATGCACACACACACACACACACCACATACACACAAACTCACACTACACACAAAACACAAACACACGCACCCACAAACACGAACACAGGAGTGATTTGGGGATAATAGCTACTAATATGGGTTGTGGGTAATGTTACACTGACGTTCATGTTGTGTACTGTCCAAATAGTATGGAACAGTTATGTTACACTGACGTTCATGTTGTGT
>JAODLL010002208.1:0-12557 GCA_026546735.1 Forbesichthys agassizii
AGAGAGAGAGAGAGAGAGAGAGAGAGAGAGAGAGAGAGAGAGAGAGAGAGAGAGAGAGAGAGAGGGAGAGAGAGGGAGAGAGATGGAGGGAGAGAGAGAGCTCAGGTGTGCCCTGAGATTCAGTTCAAATCTAAAAGAGATCAGTGTCAAACAAGATAGTGTCCGTGTCGACAGGAATACTGTTTTCACCCCCCCCCCAACCCCTCCACCACCACCATTGTTCGGCCTGCCAGGTCACCCCACCGTCTTCCATCATAACCTAAAAACAGTTGGCTTCAGGCAATGTTTCCTCTCTCCCGCTTTTCTGTGTAGTGGAACCCAACCGCTCACTGTCTCCTGTGTGACATCGCTGAAAAATTCATTAGGGTTGATTCAGGGTTTTTCTGTTTTGAAGTTATGAGTTTTTAGAAGAGCTGCCTCGTCGACCGCGGGGTGCCCAAACCTCGGGCGCCATTAAGGGAGACAGTGACATGATGGACAGACATTACTTGCCCGTTTCCGCGGCTCAGGGTGGACCATAATAAAGATGAATGTTTCATTTGGAGCGCGCCGGGAGTTTACGATTGGCGAAGACCTGACAACCTCGTGAGAAAGGAAAGGTGAGAGAGGCAGGAGAAGTAGATCAATGGCTCATCTATTATTTCTAATGCTAAATGAGAACATTCAGCAGAGGGTGAACACTGAGCTGCCAAATAGGAATGAGGGCATGTCTGTCGTTGGTTAGCTGTCATAATCAGTTAAACAGGTTACTTGTCTTCCACTATTGACCACATTTTGATGGCTATCCTTGTGCAAGCTCACGTTTATGTTGTACTCGGCTATATTGATGTTTCTTTTCCACCCTGACTGCTTACGATGGGAGAAAAATCGGCCTGTTAAAGGTATACTAAGTAATTCTATGGAAAGCTTGTTGATTTTTTAAACTCAATCAAAACCAAAACATCTTTTCCTTGAGTGCCATCGCTTACTATATCTTTAAAGGCACACATCTTGATCATTCTTATAGTGCCCCCCAAAAAAACCAACTGTCCTCTACAGCTCACTGTTAATGTTTTTGTTTCATATCCTGAGGAAGACAGAAGATATTGGTTTCTACCCTGCGTTTACAGGGACGACAAACGTGGGCAACAAAGCGACTGCAGCCATTCACTTTCAACGAGCGTTGGTGATTCAGAGCGACATGCGCCAATGCCACTGCTGCAAGCCAGCTAGGCAGGGTGAAGATTGACTAGAAGTCTATTTTATGCAAATCCAGAGGTAGCGTGACAAAAGCTTTTGAAACCAAAGGAAAATCTCCTGTCCATTTTCCTAGTGAGTAGGCTATGATCGTTTTTAGATAGAATACATAGTCTTTTTATAGTTACAATGTTTGCGTCGCATTTATGCATTTTTTTTGCTGCAATATATTGGATTTGTTGACTACAAAAATGCATGTACAATGTATATACTTTGACCTCACACAATTTTTTGTATAAAAATGGGATTTTGGGAAAATGGGACATGCAGTTTGGTTGTGGTGTCACTGGCTATGATCAGTGATTTAGTTCTGTATCCTGGTAACCACAAGCCCAAACACGGCCATTTAGCGACAAGCAACAAGCATTTGTCGTCTGTGTGAACGCAGGGCGAGAATACAACTTGTGCATCTGAGCTGCAGAGTGTGTTGTTTTCTTTACTCTCACCCAGCACCCCTTTACACCAGGTGAGCGTTTCCAGTTTAGTGTCTTATGTGATGTTCAGTAACACTACTGTGGGCTTGCAGGGCTACAGAAGGCGTGAGCTCTTGAGCACAGTGGCGAAAGTATAATAGAGTGCAAGTTACTTTTTGTGATTTAAGTGTACTTAAGAGTGCTGCTATTCTTCCACTTTGCCCTACATTTTCCCAGCTGGCGCAGGGACTCATTGACCTTCGTGCAAGGAGGTGAATTGTAGCGACAATGCATCATGTTCTTGTTACACTGGTCTCGCCCGGAGGGGCCGATTTCATGTGTCCTCTGGTCTGACCATGTGCACACCGATGGGGATTTATAATCCGCTATTATCAGGCTGCCATAACGCTGTGATGTTTATAAATGCTAAAGCGTTTGATTTATATTTAAATGTCAGCTGTACATCACGTGGACGACGTGTTAATGAGTAAGACGAGCTGGGGTGGGGGTGGGGTGGGGGGGGGAGAGAGAGATATGTGTGTGTGGGGAGAACGGGTGCGGAGAAAAGAACAAGAAGGCCATCAAAGCCATCTGCCAACTGGCAAGAAAGTGACGGGCGTTCTCTCCACTAACAGGATATACGTTTAATTTTACAAGCGGCGTTTTATCCCTTTCCTATTGATCTTCCATCGCACGCCTTCCTCCCTTCCTTCCGTTCCTCCGTGAAAGCTGCTTGTCGTGACGCATCTGCATCCGATAAGTTATGGAGACTCCCTTAGTCGCATTCACAGCCACAGCCACCGCTCTAGGCTTTTTGCTATCGATCTAATGTACAGTACAGGGTGAGAGTGTGTGTGTGTGTGTGTGTGTGCGCGCACGTGTGTGCATGTGTGCTTGGGTGCGCGCGTGTGTGCATGATAATACCTCAGATACATACACTATATATGCGGTGGCAGAGATAAGACAGCAGGGAGGAAATAGGAGTACGCTCTCTCTCTCCCTCTCTCTCTCTCTCTCTCTCTCGAGGAGGGGACACATTTAGACTTCAAAGGTGGTGCGGCTGGGGGGGCTGGGGGGGACGGGACGATGACGACTTATTAGCGTGACATTGCGCGTCCAATCGGAGCGGTCGAGACGTCGTACGGCTCACTTTCAATTACGCGCTGAGAAGTAACTTCATAATTTCTAGCTCAGAGACCCGTGATCATCAAAGCAAAACAAAAAAAATGGCCTGGACTGACCTCCAACTGTCAGACAAGCTAGAGCTCACACATGGCTTCTGGGTTTCAGATGCTTTATTGCTGCTGATTGTTTTCAATATGAGGCTGGTCCAACAACACCACATAAATTAGATCAAGATCTAATGTGATCTTCAGTGGCTGCAGATGCATTTGCTAGATGCATTTGCTAGATGCATTAGCTAGATGCAATAGCTAGATGCATTAGCTGGTTGCATTTGCTAGATGCAATAGCTAGATGCATTAGCTAGAAACATTAGCTAGATGCATTAGCTGGTTGCATTCGCTAGATGCATTAGACATAAAACAATTATCTTATGAACTTTTCATTAACGTCAAATTGACGATAATTGGAATACAATAATCATAATTATTGATTGACGGTCAATCAATACATGAAATGCAGTAAATTCCTACTTTAATCTGATCCCCTGAGAAATATAAACAGTCACAACATTTTTTAAATTTGGCACGTCAATACACTTAATTTCTTTGGATGGCATTTCAACGTTTAGGCGTGAAGTAATGTGCAAGTATAGGCTTAAAGGAAAGTAATCAGATTATGTTACTAAATTGAGGTAATACAAAAATTACATTGCTGATTATAATTTTAGTCTAACTAGTAACTGTAACAGATTAAATACTGTATATACTATACTTCAGTAGGCCTACACACTTTATGTTACAAACCATGTCGGAAAAGTCCAGTGAGCACTGTGACAAGGCAATGGGGCTCATGGGAAATGAAGTCTTTCGGCTTGGCTCATTTAGTCCAGTTACAGACTTTCTTTACCCAGAGCCTGCACCCTGCAAGGACAAAAGCCCCTATACAGAGTGTCTCTCTGTTTCTGCTCATGTATCACGTGGTGCAACATGAAAGCTGCCTTGCATGTGCTGTGAAAACCTCGTGAAGGCACAGTCAATCTCCTTCTATTTCCAGACTGTTTGCCACTGGCACGACTCTGGTCCAATTGATGTAAAAGCCTTTGTCGCCTGATGTGACATGTTGGCAGTTCCGCTCACTTTTATTTACAGTATTTATTTATTTATTTGTTTTGTCTGCTGAAAGCAGCTGCATCTAAACAGGTGCAAGTACATACAGTACATTTATTGGGAACATTGCATTCAAGGCTTTTGGGTTGTTTTGAAAAAGGGGAAATTTTATATGAGGTAAGTCATGACTCACATGGGGCATACTGGTGCACTGACTGGCATACTGTATTTACAGATGCCACAAACGTCACAGTGTACCGCCTTGACTAATACATTTTATATATATACACACACAGTATATTTTATTTGACTTATTATTATTTGACTTATTTGACTTTTATTTGAAGCTCGGACAAAATACTTTTTTAAAGTGCAGACAATCGAGACAAATCTACACTGCAGTTCCTGCCCTGCGTACCCCCCCCTTCCCCCCGTGAGGAATTACTGTCTTCTCTGTTGCCATGGTAACAACAAACACGCGGGACCCGACCCGCGCATACATTGGTGTGTGTGTGTGGGGAGGGGTATATGAAAATAGGCCAAAATACAGTCCCCAAACAACTCTGCATCTCCGGCCAAGCCTAGTTAAAAGACAAACCTCAAACTAAAATGTCAACATGTGGAAGGAAGACTCAACGTGGAACGCCCGCCTATACCGACCACTTTGACACGGAGCGGAGAGGAAAAGGACAACAAGACATCGTCCTCGGAGTGCCGCATCAACAGGGGACGCGTGTGGGAGAATATTTCACAGATAATTGAGACGCTGTAAAGCAGGCTAGTAGCATCAAGCTAGGAGGGGCGCTCAAAAACTAGAAGAAGCAATCAGGGTGAGAGGAGCTTAACAAGCTCTGACTGGGCTTTCACATTAGTGTAGTTAAACCAAGTTGGTAGAACAGGTCCCCTCCCCCCCCCCACAAAAACCTTTCAAGAATAGAAAAAGAACAATGAATATTTAATGGCTGATTCTGAATTTCAGAGATGTTGATGTTCAAATGTGATATGACTGGTTTCAGTTTTATGTCTAGGGACTTATGTTGATGCAAATTGTGTGCATTGCATGCATACATATTATTATCAACTTTTCACCTGAAAGGTTTGACTGAATGTCAAAAATATGACCACACAACGCTAGCTAAGCTAGATCCACTACAGCCATTAAAGGCAGGATCAGTCACTCTTGCTAACTTCGAGCTAAAAATCAAAACATTCGCTTCTCGGTCGCCTCACACGTCGAAATGCATTGTGAAGCAGAGCGCAGTACTACGGCTTTGTTGATACGAGCTGTTCTGTTCTCAGGTGTTCACCACTTTGTTTATGTTCCTATTTACGGAGCCAGGGCTGCGTAGAAGTACCGGATACTTGTTTTAAATACGCACAGAGAACGGTACGCTAGCGAAATGCGAATTTGTTGAATTTGACAAAAAGTGTATTAGCTTACGTTTAGCTTGCAATTGCTGACTTTACCTTTAAGGACTACGCATTGCTGTTGAGTGTCAGCCATCGAAGGAATGTTTCCTTTGATTTTGGTCTTAAAGATTGGTTTTGGGTATCTTTCACTTTGAGAATTCTGTGATTTTCAAAACTTTGAAGTTATCATTGGCCATTTACCCACCGTGTTATTGGAAGGGGGATGAGGAGAGAGTGTGTGTGTGTGTGTGTGTCTGAGGAGGAAGGGGGGGGGGGGAAGTTATACATTGTCGAAATTGTGAATATATGGCCCTGTAAAAAGTACCAAGCCTCCCCATGTGAGGAAACATTGCTATTGTCATTCGACGAGGGTCAACCTAATGACGGTTACATGACAACAACAACAACAACAACAACAACAACAACAACAACACACAACAAAGCAAAGAAAAACAAAAAGTTAATTAGGTTAAATAAATCATATATTGATCAAATCAATGATTTACGGACATGGATGAAAATGAAATGAAAGCATTCAACTTCAATATTCACCACAATGTGTTCATTTAGCTGTATATTAACATTCTATCGTACAAACCATTCAAGTACTGCAGTGTGTAACTTAATGATCATATATAGGCTACAAAAAAATAAATTAGATGAATAATTTGTGAAGAAACAATTCAAGCAAATGAAAGCAACAATAATTTACACAGGAAAGTGATACGTTACCCTTTCATATGAAACATACATTTTTAACTTTCACATGTTTATTCAACCCTGCATCAAGCCCTGCATCAAAATCAAAATGGATGTTCCAACCTAAAAAGTTATATCGCGCTGACAGAGAAGAGCTGTGGGATATACTACAGTGTGAATGCCACTCGCACCTCTTTGTTGGCTATCCCATAATATTTGCTACTATATAGTGGACTATGTCTTTTCTGCCTTCAAAAGCACAGGGTCTTGAGACCACCTGAGAATTGCATACGTCAGAATCCCCCCCCCTCCCACACACACACACACACATGCAAACACTTCAATTTTCACATTGAAATGGAGCTAGTCTAACAGGCCTTACCTTCCTCATCGCCGGTCTCCTCCTTTGCCTCCCTCTCTTCCTCCTGCTCCTTCTTCTCCTCCTCCTCCTCCTCCCTGTCCGAGCTGAGGACTATTACGCGTTTCTGTCACACAGGAAATCCCGACACTTCATTTCCTCTTGATGAGTTCAGGGCTGCTGAGGGATTGGACAGACTCGAGGGGAATAATAAAGCAATTTCAGGCTGTCAGGACGTTTGGGGAAGGGGGGAGGAGGAGGGGGAAGGGGGGGGGAGGGGAGGAAGAGAGAGAGAGAGAGAGAGAGAGAGAGAGAGTGAACACTTGAAAGGAACCTATAAATCACTTACGTTCAGTTTTTAGGCAGCATTGTGACACTCTGAAATGAAAAGAAAAGATGACTTAACCAAAGCACTTCTCTGGTATACATGTGGATGTGTAGGCTATACTTAAGGTAAATTGATTTTTTGTACATTTCAAGCAAATGAGGACTAGCTAATGTTAGTCATCTTTCGCCATTAGGGTATCTTTACCAGCTTATTCCCCGAGGAACAACAATGCAATTGTATCTAATCTCATGTTGTTTCGCTTCAGCTGAAAATAGTATCCTTGCATATTGCCATATTATTGCATTGAGCTACTGTGTAGTAATAATTTCCCTCTCCCACCTCTCTCTCTCTCTCTCTCTCTCTCTCTCTCTCTCTCTCTCTCTCTCTCTCTCTCTCGCTCTCTAACACACACACGGCAAAAGTTTTACATGTGCCTCTAAATAGCACAAAGGACTCCTGCATTGTGTATGTGAGGTCCCATGGCGACAACGTCGTTTTTGACATCAGAAATTGTTTGCAATTTCTGTTTATTATGGTAATGACTGCCTCCTCAGAAGGCACATATTGTAACCTTTGCACTCCAGATGCGCTGGGCCCTTTTGAAAAACCACTTTAATGAAACACCAGCCTGCGTTATCAACTGCAGTTTGACATTTAAAACAAAAAGCAAAAAGCAAATTGGGGTAATTTGTCCATACTGTGGGCAATTTCACTATGAGGGCAAAGAAAGGTCCCCCAGGCAAGAGGGATGGGGCATTCCAGAGGCCAAATAAGTGCTGAGGCTATTGCCACTGAACTATACTGTAGTCTGGCTGCAGTATGGATTAGCTACAGCACTGGTGTAGCGGCAATCCAAGACAGGAATATAACTGCCGCTGAGAGGCTAGCTGTTATAGCTAGTAGGTTTGTTTGTGATGCGCTGCTGTGGATCCAAGACTCCCGAGCCATACAGTTCAGCGTATGTATATATCCTGTATATATACTGTAACGTTTAAACGGGTACTGACAAGGTATATAGAGGCCTAAATTGTGGTTGGTTGTATTGCGTTGCAGTCAACAAAAGGTCACACGTACACTGACAAACAAGTATATGTGCATTACAATTCCGTGTAACCCAATGACCCATGTGATGTGAAGGGCAACAAAAAAGCCTTAACTAACCTACAACCAACAAAACAACAACACTACGGTATTCACGTGCATTTATGGCGCCTTCAACTGGTTTGTGCTTCCAGATAAGAAGTTGAGAGAATATAGTTGGGGTCTTGAGGTCTTTCAAAGATGCTTGTGTCCAGTGGCAAATACGCACACACACACACACACACACACACACACACACACACACACACACACACACACACGCACACGCTTCAGCTTTCTGCTTGAACACCTCCTTGTGTGCAGTACAAGGGAGGTTGCTTGGGCCCAGCCAACCATTGAAAAGCCATTATTACTGTACTAAGTGATGGATCATTTCCAGAGATCTTTGCATACACCTTAACAATTAACCCAGCAGCAAAGCAATTACAGATCAGCAGTATCACAGGAGGATGCTGATATATTGCCCAAGCGTTAACCTTTTTGGCTATAGTGTACAGATTACATGTATTAAGCAACAGCATTATTGGACCAATAAAAGAACAGATTGTGCTGACCAAAGGATGCCAGAGGACTAGCGATAGAAAAGAAAGGCGTTGTAGGAGAGAAGAACAACACGAGAAGAATGTTCTGTTGGCCGATGATATTAAAGTCATTCATTTTAATCTGCATTCCCCTCCCTCATTGTGACGTTATGTTTTGTCCTTAGAGCTCCCTTGTTTGACAAATGAGATGCCAGATAAGATGTCGGCCCTTCAGGCAAACGTGGCTGCATTTTTGTTGGAAACAAACTTCTCAGACAAACTTTCATATTTCACAGCTCTCAGATAATCATTTTAGGATTATTTAGGATTATAGAGAAATCCTATTTAATATTTCCTTGTGACAAACGTAATACATTCCTTAAATTCGTTCTGGCTTCAAAATGTAACTATAACGTTATTAAATCAAATGTAGGTTGGTAAGCTGATTGGGGTGTCATCAATTTAAATTCCGGTTGATAACTGTTAAATCCAGGCACGGAAACTATGTGATGCGTGAGAGAGAATGTAAAAATTAGACAAAAGATGAATAGTGACAGATTAAGAGAAATAAACCTTTCAGTAGTTAAGGAAGACCTATTAATTCAAAAGCACACATTGCCTCTATAAGCCGTAATGAGCTGCTTCATGTAATGAATCTGACAAAAACATAGTCTCTATAGCAGCAATTAAGGTCTGTTGTTTGTATATGCATCCCCAAGGGCAATGTTAAATAAAACATATCAAGGAAATGTATTGGAAACCAAGGAAGAATGGTGCGACTCACATCAGCCTATCACAACATCTGCACTATTTTTCACCATTATACAATGAATAATTCAATATGTTTCCATTTAACGATTGTCCAATGCCCAGATCTTTTTGTTAGACTCTATTCCTATAGCTAATTAGCAACAGGCCGAGTGAGTACTTGTTATACCGAAACATTAAATATGTAAGGTCTGCAAAGCCATGGTGAAGGTGAGTGTTACAACAATGTGGTTTCTGTGCTGACAACATTCCCATGCAGCCTCCGAACCCCCGTCTCAGGCCAGACTGCGTAATACATTATGTTGTCGAGTGATGAATTACAAAAATGCAATTACTGTGCAAACCTGAACCTTAAACATGTTAAACCTCATTGACATTGAACCATTCAACTGCGGCACTAGTTGTATTGTTGTTGACCATCTACCTGACCTGAATGCAGGTCAAGGGCAAAGTGGTTCAGAAGGTCAGATATGCTTTTGGCTATGCTGAATAATTACACCATAATACAGTGACCCAAACTGTGGTCCTTTATAGAAATGTTGTCACATTCTTTATAGCCTACACCTAAAGACACACACACACACACACACACACACACACACACACACACACACACACACAAAACATGATACATCCACACAAGTTGGCCTATGAATGTAAGCATTGTATCAATACCTTGTATTGCTTCACCTCTCGCCACGGCAATCATGCAGGCGCACACCCACATACACACAATACTTATTTTCATGTACTGTAAGTAGGTGACAGTGAGTTGGTACTGTATATTTTAACCCATAAACAAGAGGTTGTGCAACCATTGAATCAGATATGACATTTTTTTTACCTCTGGTTATCACAATCAGATGATATTTTCAGAAAAATACAAACAGAAAATGGCAGCAAAGTGTTTAGATTGTAGGTATTCCCACCACTTTGATTCTTATTGGACAGAAAAATGTCAAGAACAGCCTTATCGTAAAATCTGCTGAAGTATACAACAAAACATTTCTATAACATATAACTCAAAACAAGTCAAACACAATATCAACTCAGTCAATGCCTATAGGAGTTGTACAATCATCTTAGCAAAGGAAGCATTGTGAAAACCTGCGTGACAGAAAAAGAGGTGTCTGGTATAGACATGTTCTGCCCTGTAGTGTTAGCTATTGACTGCAGCACTGTAGGAGACCATTGATTATATCTCAAAGTGAAACAGAAGGTCTAGATCCACTCAGGAGGGAGAGACACAGCATAACACAACAAAAATACTCTAATTTGGAAAATTCCTCCAAAGTGTTATCATAAACTATAGTCAATAGTTTTAGCAGCATTCTTTTCTGCTAAATGATAACTTCATATTCAGGACATGGTTTATTCCTGCCTGTGTGTGTAATGGCAAATATTTAATGACATGCACATCACTCGTTTAGCTTATTTGTTTACACTGGGGTTTTTTGTTAGCTAATACTTCAATACTGAACAGTATGTAAATATTATGTTAAATACATTTTTAAAAAATCAGACTAATTGGTTCTATTATGCACAACATAGGAATGGGCGACAGGTTTGTGACTTCAATATTGATTAGTGTCAGGGCGGGCCCAAATGCAAATACCCCAGACCACACACAGGTAAGTGTAGTAAATCATATGTTCAATCCAAAGCGTTCGTCAGGGACAGGCGGGGTTGGCAAAATAAATTCACAAGGCAACATTGTAAGAAAGGATCAGGCTGAGACAGCATCAGAGTTCCGAACAGAATAACCCAAAAAGTACCAGCAACAGGGATGTATGAACCACAGCCACAGGTAACCAGAGTCAAGAAGGTAAACTAACAATCCAGAACCAGGCACATAAAACCAGGGGTTTTAATATTAAGGGAAACAGGGGTATTAATGCTAAGGGAAACAGGTGTATTAATGCTAAGGGAAACAGGGGTATTAATGCTAAGGGAAACAGGTGTATAAATACTAAGGTAAACATGGGTATTAATACTAAGGGAAACAGGTGTATAAATACTAAGGTAAACAGGTGTGTAAATACTAAGGTAAACAGGTGTGTAAATACTAAGGTAAACAGGGGTATTAATGCTAAGGGAAACTGGGGTACTAATGCTAAGGGAAACAGGTGTGTAAATACTAAGGGAAACAGGTGTATAAATACTAAGGTAAACATGGGTATTAATACTAAGGGAAACAGGTGTATAAATACTAAGGTAAACAGGTGTGTAAATACTAAGGTAAACAGGTGTGTAAATACTAAGGTAAACAGGGGTATTAATGCTAAGGGAAACTGGGGTACTAATGCTAAGGGAAACAGGTGTGTAAATACTAAGGGAAACAGGTGTATAAATATTAAGGTAAACAGGGGTATTAATACTAAGGGAAATGTGTCTAAATACTAAGGGAAACGGGTATAAATACTAAGGGGAAACAGGTGTATAAATACTAACGGGAAACAAAGGTATAAATACTAAGGGAAACAAGGGTATGGGCCTAAGGGAAACATGGGTATAGGGAAACGGGGGTAGACAATACACTAATTGGGGATGATAATGGGGAAAAACAGAAATCCAGGACTGGATAACAAAACAAGAACAGAAAAGGGGGGGATCTGTCCAGCCACACGGCTGTAACCATGACATTCACTACTAATTCCCATGTAAAAATTAGACGGTTTACATTCTCATGTTTAAAAGAAAAATGTATTCAGAGGAAATTTGTTGCCAGTCCACGGTGAGCGTGACTTGAACTTAATCACAATTGCACTGGGCTCAACCAGGAGAACATGGGTACTGTAGTTCAGAACGTGCCAGCTGAGAGATGTGAACATGTTTGTAAAACATCCCAAAGAAGACTGAAATGTTGGAACGAACAAGTTGAAAAAAAAAACATCTATGCAGGAATTCCTCCGCAATGACAATTTAGCATTTGACACTAGAAAAAAATATTACTGTAAGAAGTTTAATATGTGTGTGTTTGTTATTTGGGTGAATATTTGTGTGCACATGGATTTGTGTGCTCAGGAGTGTGCATGTGCCTACAATCATACAGAAAATGAGACTGGGAAAATCAGCACGCACATCAGAAACCAAATGACAGCGCAAATGTCAACAGAAGTCATATAACAGGATTAGCATGCATAATGACTCCAGCAAAAGGTTAATGTTTACAGATTCCGACAGGCTAATGGAGGGAAGTGCTCAATAATAGAAAGTATAGGTCAATGAGGCTGGTTAATTGTCAATGTAAAGGACTTGTGATTATCCTAAGATATTCTGTGACGGATTGGATTGATTTGGAGAGCCACTTTCAATGATGTCATTATACATTCCAGGACTACTGATATACAGGCAGGAGACAGTTATTTGTTTGTACGATGCTTTGGTGTTGTTTTGCCAAACTGCATTTTAGTAATTATATTTTCTTGTTTTGTTTATTTTTTATTGTTTGACCACTAAAAGGTTTTTCATTAGTGACAGTATTGTAACCAA
>JAODLL010002209.1:0-12556 GCA_026546735.1 Forbesichthys agassizii
TTTTTTGTCCACCACAGTAATTTCTCTGCATCTCTGGCATGTGGTTGGAGGAGCTGGAACTGGCTGATGACATAAAATATCAGGCTGGTATCCCATGTCAGGAGTCGGTCGCGGGGGCTGCAGCTTCAGCAAGGGACCCCTAACTGTCCTTTCCCGAGCCACATCAGCAAGCTCTGACTGGGGGATCCTGAGACGTTCCCAGGCCAGTGTGGAAATATAATCTCTCCACCTAGTCCTGGGTCTCTCCCGAGGCCAAACCGTAGTTCTGAATGTGACCATAGTTGGTTTGAATAATGTTTGGTTAAGTTTAACGTGTGCTGAGTTTAGCGCCAATCGGCCTCAAGGGGGCGCTACAGCACATCTTTAAAATATAGATATTTAAATAGCCATAACTCTGCTTGTTTGAGCTATAGTGAACACACTTCTTTCACTAAATGCAGCTTACTGACCTTAACGAATTTGCTTCTTGACATTATGAGCTCAGATTTACTGTTACGCAGCCAATTAGAATTTTCTAATTTTAGCTTTAGAGAAGCTATCTGCCTAAATGTATGTCCCAACCCCCCTCCAAATTTGGTGTGCATCATCAGTATAGTATCTTACATGTGTATGCCAAGTTTGGCGCCAATCGGCCAAAAATTTGAGATGGTCAAATAGCCTTAACTGATTGTTTGGGCAATAGTGACTGAACTTGCATATTCTTATGCATCCCACTGAGCATAACAATTCTGCCACAAGCCTATGAGCATAGATGTCTACACTAGAAACGTCATCTTGCATTAATGCTATATTTAATTTTCTGATTATTGCTTCAAATGGCCTATCTGCCTATCCGTAGGTCCAAATCTCACTAAATTTGGTTCGCTGCATTGGAATAATACTCTTAACAAACCTGCCAAGTTTGGCGAAAATCGTCCTTAAGGGGCGCAATGGCAGCCAATTATTTATATAGATGATATCTTCTGAAGGCAAATAGCCATTTAAAACAATATAATTCAACCTAGCAAACTAAGGCTTTAACAGTAGTATACCGCTGTCAAACTCAATCATTAAAAGTCCATTGGGTTTCCTAACAAGTGTAACACGTTTGGGCGTTGTAGGCTACTACAGGGCTCTGCAGTGCAACTTCACATTTGCATATTTCAAATAGCGATATTTCTGTGATAAATCTGTCATTTTAAATTGACTGATTATATCTTCAGTTGGCATATCTGCGTTCGTTCCACACCACTGACACGTATCAAATCAACATTTTCCCACTGCGTTTTAGGTTTGTCTGTTTTGAGTTGTGTGTGTGTGTGTGTGTGTGTGTGTATGTGCTTGTCAACTTTATGCATTTTCTGGTTTTGTGGACATTGCAATAACATATCATTTAGCAATTGATATTGAACACATGTAGCTAAAGTCAGTGTAACGCAGTTATAAATGTCATTTTCACTATTTAGTACAATTGCCGATTTATATCCTTAGAGGGAAAATCTGCTACTGTAGTTCTTAATTCAACAATATTTGATTGTCATCACAATTATGGTAAATTTAACGTGTTTGCTGAGTTAAGCACGTCTTGGCCTTAATTGGGAGCTACAGCTCACCCTTACATTAAAAAATAGCGATAACTGTGATTGTTTGAGCTATAGTGACAGAACTTGCATATTCTTGTGCATCCTACTATGCAGAACTGTATTTCCCTTAAGTATTTTACTTCAGATGTCATACATAATCAATAGCAGCAAATAGCTTTAATAGATCAATTTTCATGACTGTAAACAGCAATTCAATCCAAACTTGGTGTGTTGCTTGAATTATACAAGCTGCCTCTGTTGTCCTATTTGTGTCCCATGTTTGTCATATATGCTTGGACCCCTTTCATTGCTGCTTGCAGCTATATTTATTATTATTATTCTTTTCTTTTAATTTCTCTTGGATGTTCCAACGGTGCACATACAGCGACGTGCTATACTGTATACACTGTATACCTCAGACCTGTTTGGATGTCAGCCACCCTATGGTCGTGGCCATCTAAAATACCATATATAATGTTTGAATTTTATGTAGTGTAGTGCTGGTAGTGCTTTAGACCCACCAAACGTTGTGCGATGCTAGCCCCCGGAAAATCAAGGGTTATATTTATATTAGTGTTGTGGCAACATTTTGCAGTTGATGGGCAGCTAGTAAGGGATGTATTTCTACGTGTAGGGTTATTATTATTTTACCCTGGTATGCAATTTAAAAAAAAGTGTCAGATAGCCACTTTTTTTATTTCAGGGGCGGCGGTGTTGCTGCAAACCAACGCGTATGTTATGGTACCATTTAATCGTATTTTAGAATGATACAATTTACATTTTAACTTACCAGGGGTGGCGTATCATCACTCGTAGGCTCAGGTTTCACAACCACTGGTGTTGCTGTTAAGAATTAAGAATGTACACCATGTTAAATATGTGGTCTAAACCCAGCGGCATATCCATACAAGATATCCGCCCAAATAATTCGATTTTTACCATGATTAGCATCGTAAAATGTGTCCCATCCAGTGAGTGAGTCATCACTAACGATTACATTGTCTGTTTAAATAAAATAAAACATTTCTAAAATAAATTGTGTGTTATATGAGCGCCGCGCTGTTGACATACCCGAGTTGGTCTGCTCCATTATGACAGTTCTATGGTAATTTTTGGGGGTGTGTCTATGAGGACCCTGACAAGCTCTGTTATATACTCCATGTAATACACATACAGCTATCCCTCTATAGCCGCAGCTCCACACTTCCTAATTTTAACCTAACAATTTGTTTTTATTGTGGAAATAAAAAACGTTTAGATGCAGTCAAACAGCTCACGATGCAAACAAAGTTACACCATATGAATTTGTATTGTTACGCTGGTGTTTTGATGTGTTAAACTTTTGTATTTCACACAGATATGTGTACAGCAGGGTATAATCCCATCCCTCTATTTTGATCACTGTTGCAGTATTATGTCCATGAAACGGACTCTGTGGATTGATGAGTGCTTCACTGCTCACTATATCCACACCGGCTTGTATAATCAACGTGTTTTTACATAAACAACAGTCTACCGTGTAGCTGGTCTCACAAGAGCTCTGGGGGTGAAGTATTTCTCCTCTGTTCCATTCAGTGTATGATGTTGGATTGTGGAGGAAATTGAGCCATCTTGACAAGCAGTGAAACCTATCCGCGTAATCCACGCAGTTTATAATGATGTGTGGTATTTGCATATCCCTGAAATTTGGCATTGTATGGTTTTGTTGAATCGTGTAAAACAGTACTTCCTCGTTCATGAAAGTGTAACATAGTTTTCTATAATCTGACAATGAAATGATTATGACCGGTCATCACAGACATTTTTTTCCTGTTGGTGTAGGCTCTTTAGAAAATAATTCACACTTGTAGATGTTCTGGGACCCACTTATGCGACCATATTCATACGAACACAAGGGGCACCGGTCGGACTAGCCACCATTGCATAGACATCTGAATGCGTCACACACTCCCTTTGTTTATACCCTCACCATACACATACACACACCGGCGACATCGGATATGGAGCCCCCACCTGTGAGACACGCATATGTGGTTTCAAAGCACAACAGACACCCCCGAATCATGAATAGCTTTTTATTATTTTATTTTTATTTTTATTATTATTATTTTTATAATTCTTTAATCCAAATTTCTTTTTTTAAATCTTTTTGATATTAATTAATAGCTGTCACTTTCTGTAGAGAGTTATCCTGATGAAAACGCATTGTTATACTCTTTACGGGGATCTATATCAGTATGTTAGAATGCAGTAGAAGCAAACTTATGCAAATACATACACTATATATGAACGTATAAATCAGTCAATATGTACGTATCATATGTTGTATATGCTAGATCAACAAATCTTATCCTGTCTGTTCTGTTGAGATGAGGACGGAAGCAAGGGTCTTTGAGCTCTTGAGCTGCAAGACGTGTAGGAGAGCTTCGGGCCAATAGTTGTGGTAGCTCCGCTTGGGCATCGATATCATTAATGGTGGACAGCTCTAAACAACAAAAACAAGGCCACAATACATCAAACACATTTGCCCGCTAGACTTTATACAATGTTAACTTTTGGATTCACAAACGGCTAAGTGCCTTTGGTAGGTGAGACAATGACAGTGAAAAAGTACCATAGCATGTTAACGTTGGCTAACCATCAGCCCAGTAGCTTTCTGGTTGGCTAACTACAGTACTATAGGCCCACCTACTGCCGTAACGTAACATAGAAATACATAGCTGGCTAGCAACAAGTTGAAACATTTGAAAAACAAAATGTAACTATTGTTTCTACTGAAACCTTGCAGAGTATAATACACAATCGAGTCCAGCGGAGTTCAAGGCGCAGAGGTCTGGCACGCCGATCTATCGCCCAGGATTAAGTCGAGTACATTGAAATGTGCATTTATCTGTGGACAGCCATTGCCACTTCGCCCGAGATCTTTTTGTTTGATCTCTGTAGTCCTTCTTTAGCTTTTTATGGAAACAGGATGGTCTAGTGCAGAGGTCAGCAACCTTTTTGATATGAAGTGCCCTTTTTAAAATATCTTGTTAATCAGTGTGCCATATAATATAAGGCCTAAGTTTAATTATGACATCAAAATCGAATAAGGAATCTGTCATTTTATTCCAGTTTATAGGCACCATGAATAGCAACATTTCATAAAATTATAAATGTTTTCTCCCATACTCAGGATATTATAATTATATAACTGTATAAAATGCCATCCATGAAAAACATCCACATCTGAATAGAAATAAAATATACCAAAATTACACCAATTTGGGTTACAGTATATTTACTTATAAATTTAACTTATTGGGAGAATTAAGATAACAAGCATAACAACAAGAATATTACAAGAACGTCATGCTTATGAAATATCTGATTTGAAATAATTAATCATCAGAAATAAATGTAAATATGTAATTTTTTTAATTCTGTGTGGTTACAGATTACAGTTCCCATTTTAGCTAAATGATTGCAATGTATTTTCTACAACATTTTTTGCAATAGGATCAATAGCTTCAATTTTGCCGCAAGATTGTTGTGAACAACAATCCATCTGGCATGTCAGGTTACTTCTCTCCCCACCCTTGAATGTTTTCTCACGCTTGGTCTCAAAATGGCGTTTAACACTCGATGTTTGGCAAACAAAATTTTCAAAATATAAAGTACACACAGCATGGTCCTTCTGTAACACAAAACCCCATTCTTGTGTCCAGTAATGAAATGCCCTAACATATACTACTTTAACTTTCGTAGCTAGCGACATTCAGACATTCTACTGATCCCGCTTCGGCTCCAGCAGAGTACTCGGCTACTACGGTACGGTAGCAAATCAGAGGCTTGTGTTTGCTGTATGCGGGTGGATCAATCAAGCTAGGATGCGCAACTGCAATGTCTGTCGAAGTCATAACATAATGTGGGCTAATTTCCCATGCGGATTATAAGACACTGAACTATATTAACTGGATAAGGGTGTAGCCTACTTTAAAAAAAAAAAAACATTTTTTAATAAGATAATAGAAAAAAACAAAAAAGTATTGCCAGTGTGCCATTGGTTAAGCTAACACGTGCTGATGATGGCACACGTGCCTATGGTTGCTGACCAGTGAGTGAGTGTTGGGCTCCCAGCTGGAAGGTTGTGGGTTTGAACCCCGGTGTTCACCTACCTGTAAGCATCCTTGAGCAAGATGCCTAAGCTATGCCATACCCTAGCTGCTCTTGGTGGTTGGTGGTTGGTTACATGGCAGCCATCGGTGTATGAATGTGAATGGGTGAGTGTGAGGCAATACTCAATCAATTTACAATTTTTTTTAGCTTGTTGACTATTTGGACGATTGGTCTGTTGAACCCCGCAGTAGCAATCTCGCCCTGTGTATGTTCTAATGCAGGCTTGGTCCTCAAACGTCCCTCAAATTTTCTCTGCGTTTCAGCCAAGGACAACAGCGCAAGCGGTGCTTGGTTCCATCCATCAATTTTCCTGGCCGAGAGCCGGTTCTTTTGCTGTCGAAACACAAAGAACTGGTTCCAGATTGGGCACCAGCTCTGAACCGGCCCTCAAATTGCGTTGGTGGAAAAGGGGTAGCAGAGAGGGCGAGGGCTGGTTTTGTTGATGACGCCTGGGACTACTGGAGAATATACTGTGCCAGACAGCGTCCTTATCAGCTGTATTTTCAACATCTCACAGTCATGGTTTTGTCATTATACAAGGAAGCTGTGTATTTTTATATTTCATAATTGGGGTTGCTTTTAAATGTCCATGTATTTAAAAGAAAAGCTAGTTATTGTCTATTAAAATAAGGATTAAATACATATTTTAAAAAGTGATAACTCCCTGCCAATATGGGCCTTAGTGCCTTAGGAGTTCAGGTTTGAATCTGGCCTATGGTCATTTCCAAATCCTTCCTGATACTGTATATCTCTCCCACTTGTTTACTGTCTCTCTCCACTGTCCTCTCCAATAAAAAGAAAAAGCTATACTATTATATATATATTGTTTCAATGTAAACATTTGTCTTTGTTATTTTTCCCTCCTTTACACCCTATCAGGAGGAGCAGATCATGTATTCTCTGTCAGGAGATGTAGTAACTCCAGAAAGCCAGCTAGCAGAGTCAACATCATCAGCAGCTGACACCACAGAAGAGTACCTGCTGCCTGTAGCCAGGAGCCAATCTCTTCCTGCCTATGCTGAGTTGGAAATGGTACGTTGTAGAGGGATGTAGCAGTACACGGTATGTTATCAAACCATGTGGTATGCCCCTCATGGTTCAATACCAGTATTACAATATTATGTCATTTATTTAATATAATTTCAGAGACTTATTCATTGCACTGCAGACTGTGACATTTATATTGTACATTCACAAATCATTCCTTTGCTTCTTCATGGCATTGCTCTGTTTCAGTCCTGCTTGAAAGTATATTGTGAAATAAACAAACAGCACACAGAAATGGATCCTTGGCT
This sequence comes from Forbesichthys agassizii, assembly GCA_026546735.1. NCBI lineage: Eukaryota > Metazoa > Chordata > Actinopteri > Percopsiformes > Amblyopsidae > Forbesichthys > Forbesichthys agassizii. The sequence continues at coordinate 7,016 of JAODLL010002209.1, forward strand.
TGATTGACAAGGTTTGATTCCACTGTCAGCTAGGGATGCAACAATTCGAAATGTTGATGGTACGATTGTAGTCTGAAGAATAATCACGGTTTCACAATTATGCAAGAATTTCATAACACCAGCAATGTCATTTTGGAGAGCGATCTAAAGCCCTTTCTCCTGCTTTACTGCCAATGGCCAAACTCTGCGAAACATCGTGATGTCTGTCAGCCATCAGCGATGGATTATGGGGTCGTCTATCGACCCAACCTTACCACCTCCTATTTTGAAATTTGTGAATTTGATTGGTTTGATAGGAGAAGGGGTTGTAGGAGAATGCTTTCAAATATTGAAAGCATGCGGCATCCGAAATGCAATACAGACAAGTACGCCATTCGTTTGGACTGCCCCATTGACAATTATTGTCTTACGGTGAGGCAAGTCACTATTTTTGTTGAAGAATATATTGTCCCAGAAACACATAAATAAATAAATTATATTATTGTCATTTAGAGTGCATTTTATGCCGCTAATAATATATGCATTGCATAATAAGTGTAGGCTACACCCTTTTACATTTTTAAGATTATTCAAACTTTAAACAAAATGGGCCTTATTTTAACTATTTAAGCAAACGGTCTAAAGCACAAGGCGCAGATTTAGGGTGTGTCTAAATCAGCATTTGTGATTTTAACAGCAGATAAACAGAGTTAATCAATCTGGGTTTAGATCTCAGTACACAGAACACATAACTATATTGGCCACTATGCTTGTTGTAACTGACAGCAAATTACCTAGATAATAGAAGGCACCGTGTCACATTATTTCTTGACCTGTCTAAGGCCTTTGATACTGTAGTCCGTGCTCTCCTTTTGAACAAGGTTGCTTGCTGCTCCCTTGAGGGATGGGTTAAATGCAGAGGATGAATTTCGCAACATGTATGTGTATGTGACAATAAAAGCACCTTTACCTTTAGATATAGGATTAGGTTCTGACACTGGTTTTATGACTATCTTAAAGATAGAAAACATGCTGTCATGGTCGTTGGGGTAAAATTTGAACCTTTACAGTTACTCAAAAGGGACCCTCAGGGTTCAATAATTTGCCTTTTTCTGTTCTTACTTTATATTAATAATATTAATGATGATATCAAAAATTGTAAATTGCATTTATATGCAGATGACAGTGTTGTATGCAATTGCTCCAACGGCTTGACCAAGCTTTATTACAGTTGGAATCCTATTTTTTTGTCATTTCTAGCCTGGTCGGTACTTAACAGATATCTGCGTACAAATACTTAGATATATGGTTAGATGATAGGTTCTCCTTTAAACAAAAACTTAAAATGTGGGTTCCTATGCAGAAACAGGACTTGTCTGTCTTCTGCAAACAGAAAACAAATTGTTTAAGGTACCTTTTAATATGTTTAAGAATATGGTGATGTGACCAATATGCATGCCTCTGTAACTGCTTTTAAACCATTGGATGCAATTTACCATTGTGCACTCAGGTTTATCACAGGGAATAATTACAAAACTCGAACTCGAAAAAACGAACACTAACAATCTGGGTGGTTTGCCTACACCAGTTCCTCCATGTTCTTTGATGGAGTTTAAGTAGGAGGAAATTATGTCCAAGTTATAACAAAGCAGCTTTATTAGTAGATCAAATATACAAGACAGAGCCTCTGGGTCCATTCTCTTCCCTGACCAATAACATGCAATATCAGCAGTTCACAAAGAATGACACAATGACTGGCTTGGACCTACAGGCTTATATAGTACATAGGCGTGTTGTGGGTGAATTCTTGACATTTTCTTCGGCTGATGTGATGTCTGGAACACCGGTGTGGGCCAGTCTACCCCTTGATGGTATGGCATCGTTTGTGGAATGGCATGTTACAGCTCTAGACACACAGACGACTGCAGCGTGACATACATTACTTGCGCACATACAGTAGCATACTTCATAACATAGCATCCAATCTTTCATCCTGACATCATCCTGACATTATCCTGACTCCTGCTTGCTTTGCTCCCCCGCCCGCCCTGTAGCTCTCTTATCTTTCTTATTACGAGGTCAACTACATGCTGTGTTTACTCTGTAACTTTACATTCTGTCCCAACCTTGTCTCTCAGACTGTTCACTTTTAAGCAATAACACACACACACACAGACATTATAATATCTAATATACAGTGGATACGGAAAGTATTCAGACCCCATAAAAAATGTCACTCTTTGTTTCATTGCAGCCATTTTTCCAAAATTATAAAAGTTAATTATATTTCTCATTAATGTACACTCAGCACCCCATCTTGACAGGAAAAAACAAATGTAGAAATTTTTGCAAATTTATTAAAAAAGAAAAACTGAAACATCACATTGTCATAAGTATTCAGACCCCTTGCTCAGTATTGAGTAGAAGCACACATTTGAGCTAGTACAACAAGTTTTTCACACCTGGATTTGGGGATCCTCTGCCATTCTTCCTTGCAGATCTTCTCCAGTTCCATCAGGTTGGATGGTGAACGTTGGTGGACAGCCATTTTCAGGTCTCTCCAGACTCTCCAGACTGGCTGGGCCAGTCAAGAATGGTCACAGAGTTGTTGCGAAGCCACTCCTTTGTTATTTTAGCTGTGTGCTTAGGGTCATTGTCTTGTTGGAAGGTGAACCTTTGGCCCAGTCTGAGATCCTGAGCACTCTGGATGAGGTTTTCTTCCAGGATATCTGGTACTTGGCCGCATTCATCTTTCCTTCAATTGCAACCAGCGGTCCTGTCCCTGCAGCTGAAACACACCCCCATAGCATGATGCTGCCACCACCATGTTTCATGGTTGGGATTGTATTGAGCAGGTGATGAGGAGTGCCTGGTTTTCTCAAGACATACCGCTTAGAATTAACACCAAAAAGTTAAATCTTGGTCTCATCAGACCAGAGTCTTATTTCTCATAGTCTGGGAGTCCTTCATGTGTTTTCTGGCTAACTCTATGCAGGCTTTCATATGTCTTGCACTGAGGAGAGGCTTCCGTCAGGCCACTCTGCCATAAAGCCCTGACTGGTGGAGGGCTGCAGTGATAGTTGATTTTGTGGAACTTACTCCCATTTCCCTACTGCATCTCTGGAGCTCAGCCACAGTGATCTTTGGGTTCTTCTTTACCTCTCTCACTAAGGTTCTTCTCCCACGATTGCTCAGTTTGGCTGGACGGCCAGGTCTAGGAAGAGTTCTGGTCGTCCCAAACTTCTTCCATTTAAGGATTAAGGAGATATTTCCATGCATCTTATGTCACCAACATGCAACATTTGTTATATAAAATCGTCGCTGTCCGATTAAAACCACATATCTCCACTTTTGACGATTTTGATATTTACTATAGATGGAACATTCACATTCTCCTCTATCTACTGTTAGCATTAGGGGTCGAAATGACCAATGAAAATGTGTTTTCTTTCGTCATCTACTTAACAAGTATCTGCGTTGGATGTCAGATGTGTCCATCAAACTACGTATCTCCCGCTGCCCCTCCCTCCTATCCTTGTTTGGAACATTCTGGAAGCTAGCGTCATAGGCCTACGCTACGTCATTTTGTTGCTTCTAGGTCACCGTCAAGGTAAAGTATTAATATTGTTAAACTGTTTTTACGTTTGTACTTGTAGTTGACATTCATCTACGATTGTCATTTGTATAGTTTAGACAAAGTATTTCACAAATTATTAACAACTCGAGTGTCTCGAAGATTGTATTTTGATAACTGATACGGATAACAGTACGTTACGTCGATCAGTACATCGATAAAACATGATTTTCGCCGTCACGCTCAGCTACTACTGGTATAGTACATTACTACTAGTACTATAACGTTATATATAGGCCTACATCAGATTACAGACATTGACATGCTCGTTAACATTAATTATTCTACCTGTTACTTCAAACAAGATTACAGTATCTCTAGCTACAGTACAGTACAAGTACAATACTGTACAGTAGCGTTGTCGCTCGTGCATCGAGTAATGCCATCCCAACGTTTTGTACTTTATATTTATTTTTATTATCTATACAACGTTAGATCGTCAACGACACTATCAACGTCTGATTTTTCCAATCGATTTAATTTAGTTGAAAATGTCAGTTTTCTCTTTTTCAGGATACAGACATGTCATTTTCTTTAAATGAGCTTTGTGCATTGGTCAATGTAAACTATGATAGGGCACTTGAGGCAGAAGCGAGGGTCAGACTCAGCAGTGAGGAAGAAGGTTTGTGGAAAATTAGGATTAAGTCAGCCAGAGCAAAGGATGCAAACACTATTGGCAACATTGCAATGTATAATTGTGTTCCTCTTTATCTTTTCAAGACTCAATTGAAACTGAATTGGATGATTCTCCTGTTTTTGTCCCAGAGGAGTCTGAAAATGAAGGTACAGTAGGTATTATTACTATTACTATTATTGTTACAGTATATATGTATAGAGCCTTTCTCAAAAGCATACATCTCAAAGTGCTTCACAGATCATAGAGTAATACATAATCATAATAAAACAGCACTATAGACCCACTTATTGTGGGTGCATCAGTGTCTATAGCGCAGTTTTATAATTATTTCGTACTCCCGTTATGCTCTGTGGAGCACTTGGATTTGTTGGGTTCAGCCCCACACACTCACACACATGAACATACGCACAGACAGACACACAGATACACATAATGAGACTGTTAGATCAATATTATTTTACAGAATGTTTTCCTTTAATCATATGGAGTTCAGGACGACTCCTCAGGTGATGAGGCTCACCTGGAAAGGCCAAGGAAGAAGGCCAATCCAGAGGCCAGGAATTCTAGCATTTCAAAAAGGAGGCGAATGGGGGGGCAAACATATTTTGGGAGGAAAAATCAAGAGCCAGTGTTAAAGGAGGCTAGAAAAATAGGGAGTCCATGCCAGTCTGTGGTTTGTAAGAAATCTTCAAAACTGCACTGTGGAGACATAGAGGAATTAAAGAGGGTGGAGATATGTAAGTATTTTGGGGAAAACTGGACTGGAAAGAGAGGAAAATTTTTGTTAAGTCATTGGTGGAGGTAACGGCGGCAGACAGGAGCCGAAGAGTCCAGGAGGTCAGCATCCCTGTTTTGTCACCTAGTACGGATGGTAGAAGGGTGTTTTTATCAACCTTGGGCATAAAGCAGTGGTGTTTTTTGAAGTGGGTAGGAAGAAGAGGGACCAGTCCTAAGAAGACTGGGAGAATGAAGATGAGGACAGGAGAGCAGGACTTTCTTAAGACCTTTCTCCTGGACCTTCCATCCTGGAGGTTCCATCACATTACTGCAGGTCCTCTTCTTCGAAGATGTACCTGGAGCCAATGTTCAAGTCAATTAGTCACCTCCACACAAAGTATAAGCACTCTTGTGCAGAACATGGCATCCAGCCTCTGTCAAGGCAAGTGCTGTCCAATATTTTTAATGAATTCAATTTGTCTCTTTTTCACCCTAAAAAAGACCAGTGCGATACTTGCTGTGCATTCAAGGCTGGGAACATCGAAGCTGCCACATGGGAGGAGCACTGCATTAA
>JAODLL010002211.1:0-12555 GCA_026546735.1 Forbesichthys agassizii
GACTAGGTGGAGAGATTATATCTCCACACTGGCCTGGGAACGCCTCGGGATCCCCCAGTCAGAGCTTTCCAATGTGGGAATGCTTGGGAAAGGGAGGTTTGGGGTCCCCTGCTGGAGCTGTTGCCCCCGCGACCCGACTCCGGATAAGCGGATGAAGATGGATGGATGGAACTCTGCTATCCAGACATTGACAAAGACATTGGTCATACCGATTTGGGTGATGTGTTTTGTGTGCATTAGAAATGACAACACAATAGTTTAATTTGAAGTAAATTAAAATAGGATTTGTGACACCAGGATAAAATAGTCTACGGAAGACCAAATTAATCAATTCTCAAGTTGTGCACGTTCAAATGGCACATGTTTAAGTGCAGCAATGTCAAAGTCTATATACTCTATGATAATATGATGATTCTGGGATAAAACTGAAAGGTATTTCCTTATGGCTAAATTTGATTAAAAGTAGGCCTATCATTTCATTTGTTCACCCACTGCAGGTATAATACACGTCAAGCGGCAGCATTTGTTCCAGCCTTGCAAAGTAAATCTACATGATTCCTCGGACATCGCACACCAACCTTACAAACGTATGACTTTAGACTTTATTTTTTATATCAACATTGGCCTTGTGCATGTTGTGTTTCCCAGCACACACAAGCCCAAAGTGTGAGCAAATCCCTTGTTTGATAAGCAAAATACAACACTTCTGACATCATATTCTTTTTGATAGTGTATTAAAAATACATCCAGCTCCAACTTGGTCTGCCTCGCTGAAGCTGTCTCCGCGGTGCCTCTCCAGAATACTGTCTACGTCAGAAACACAGTCCGTTATTAAAGACAAGCGAGTGAACACACACTCTTATTCTATATTCTAAATCTTCAAACCAGCAGGAAGCAGAGAAATAGGCCAGCTCCGGCGTGAAACACTACTTTGTCCTCTCTGCGGCTCATTTGTGGTTTACGTATTTTAAAGGTGTGACTGCAAGATGCAATATGGATATGTGAAATCCTTTCTTTCTCCTGACCCAGAAAGGAGAAGGTGGAATTTCTATCCGCAATCCCATTAAATGGGGAATCATGTGTCACTTTGATGACACATTTAAGTTGGAAAAAATGGAAACAAGAGCCTAACTAAACATTCTGTCTTCCAGTTTGTCTAGTTTTCAGCTCTATAGCCACAGTTGAGCTCGTGTGCCCTAAAAAACAACGATAGCAGTGAGCTACTGGTCTGTAACTCTACCCTATTAGTTCCTCTTTCATTTATTTAGCTCTGTGTGGTTTCTATTCATGTTTCCTCCATTCCTTGTCACATTTCTTCTGGTTCATCTGCATCTATACAGCATTGTCTTCTTTCTCTTATCACAAATCCACCCCCAATACCCCCCCCCCCCCTCCTTTTTCCTGCCCTCTACTTCCTTACTTTCCACTCTCCTCTCCTTTGTGTTCTTGACTTATGTGGAGTACAATGGGTAAGAGGTAGATCAAATCAGCAACAGAGGCAGATGATAAGCAGAGAGGACATTGGAGATATGTCCAAGTGTTTATGTGTGCCTTCATGCTTCCTTCTATTCCTACACAGGGAGAAACAGGAGTCTCACCCATACACACACACACACACACATCAACAGCAGAATAGCACATGTAAAGTTGCCTTCATGCGTCTAATTGATCATGTTGTACTTTTGACACCATTTTGTCATTTGTTCACACATACTCTATTTATACTATGGAAATGCTTGGAAATGCTGTGTTTAAACGGAAGTGAGAAGAATCCAGCAAAACTGTATACGTGTGTTCAACTTTTTCATAACCAGCTCCAAGATAGACACCGCCTACAGAATGCGCCTGCCTCTGTCTGCACACAGAGCGTTATACAAAACAATCCACAGACCCGGGCATCACACGGACAGGAATATAGCAATTACTTTTATTTTTAAGCTTACATTACACTGTTGAGTTTGCCGAGCAAAGGAGAGTTTAAATTTGAAAACTTGAGCACATAAATGTACGCTCCACAGCAACTCAATTGCACTCTAAGTTAAAACTTTTTTTTTTAAAATAATTATCTGGCAATGGAACGAAAATGGAAATAGAAAATAGAAAGTGGTTGATGAGATGAAAATGGAGGTGGAGAAAATGAGAAATGTAAGAGATAAAATGTTGAGTTCAGCTCGGGGTTAGGATGAGATGGTGGTCAGACGTAGATTGACAGCAGATGGACAGACGGTAAGAGGGCATCACAGAGGTGGAGAGACTATCTGAGGACCGGATTCAGCGTTTTCACTGCAGCATACAGTAGCAAATGAGTGGGATCCCTGCCTACACGCTGCTCGGAGTCTGAACAGTCTAACCATGGTCGCCTCAAGCTGGGTGCTTCTTCACCAACAACAAGAAAGAAAACTCAATTGTTATGTTATAATATTTTATCATCTAGGTTATATCGTTATGAAGGGAAGACAGTTTTGCCTGGGAGCTAATTGTATACCGTTAGCTGACCATATGATCCCTGAGCAGAAACACTGTTCTGAATGTTTTATGATGAGCATTTTGGCCCATTAGTAACAGTAACAGGCCATCTGTACTGACCAAATGCAGCGCAAGAAACGTTTATACGGATAGCTCAAGTCCACATTTGGAAACTAAATGTACCCACTAACATCAGAGAAACCCCCCTCAAACACGTTATGAAAAATAAAATAAAGAAATCGTTAAAATGGGTTAAAACTTGGGAAAGGCTGAACAGACAAGATCCCAGGGCAGTTGACATCGTATAGTAGTGATATGAAGGCAAAGCTAAATTGGGGAAATTACTCGTGTGCCCTGGCAACAGCTTCCACCAGGAGACTCACAACACTTTCTTTTCACAACCGCAGTAAAACCAGCAACATTAAAGACAGCAATCCTGCATTCTACTTAATATCTGCCTCACAGACAGGCAGTAACAAAGAGTTGTTTTATTTATTTTGTGTCATTCCACACAGCAGGCAATTTAAATATAAAGCAGACCCATCCTGTTTGGGATTTTGATGTAAAGTAGTTAAGGCGCTGTTCTTTAAAGGTCAGCAATTACACCGGCACCACTTATTTTTAAAGCCCAAATCCTTAATAGTGAAAAAGAGCTCAAATGTGAGCATACTAGTGGAAAGGCGGACGCATTTAATTTAGGAATAGAGGTTGATATGTAATGAATTAGATTAACTATTGTTGTATTGCACGCCAATAAAACCACAAAGAAATGGATGAATATCAGAACATACAGAGAGCTAGGGATAGTTTATAGACAAGTGAGAGAGAAAAAATGTGCATTAGAGAAAAGACAGGACGTGAGTGACACATCAGAGAGCTAGGGATGAGTTTGTTTAAGTGTCTCCCTCTCAGAGAGAGAGAGACAGGATTATGTGGCATATATTCCACTCTATTGCGATCCCTGCTATCTCTTTTAATAACATAATCACTCTCTCTTTGCTTTCTCTTTGGATCCTGCCATCTATCTCCCCTGCCTAAATCTTACCTTCACATTCACATCTTTCTCTCCTTCAAGTTTCTTTCTACAGTCACATTTAGAAGTGCTTTGGTTTATAAGTCCGACTAACAAACCTCACGAAACCAATACTTTGACAACACAGCATACATAAATAAATAGTGAATAATGGATAAGCAATCACAATACAACAATAAAATGATTAATAATTTATCTAAATTAACTATTTATATTTCAGTGTATTCCCTCCAAATACAGGGATTGCAGTGCCAATGCATGGGGTGAATGGGAATAGCATGTAATATTAATAATCAGCTTCATAGCACTCATTTAAGGATCGCTCCCTTAATGGCTTACAATTTCTCTCAATTTATTTTATGTTTCTACGAGAAAGACTATCTGGACAAACTCGCTCACTTTCAAGTGACTGAATGAAACCATTAGGTGGTTGAATCACTACCCATGAAACACACGCACGCACACATGCACACACAAACACACACACACACACGTGCACACACACACATTTACAAAGACACCTTCTAAATATATAAATTCATACATTGGGATATAAACACACCCACACCAGGTGCACGCACACACATGTATTCCAAGAGAGGATGAAACATATACACAAACATAAAACAAGCTAAATGGATTCACCCAGATTGAAAGACATTGCGCACGCTGGCTGCACATGCACAAACACACACACACACACGCACACACACACTAAAGTGACATGATTGGGTAGCAGGTGTAGAGAGGAACAGTGTGTGTCATCATGTCATTGTGCTGTAATGGGAACACACAGATCTCAGACACAGCCGGTGATCTTGCCTCTGACAGGAACAACAATTAAAGGATTGAAGGCGAACAAGATGCTTTGTAAATCTCCAGTATTTACTATAATTTAATCTGTACAATCTTTAGAGATGAGGTACAGTACTATACAAAAACATGAAATGATGAAGTGTTAGAAAACGCTGAATGTTTGTGTGGGTTTGTTTGTGTGTGGGGGTTGGGACATGCAGATATTTTGAGAAATGACAGATCATGTAAACATAATATCAAGTTTCATCCCACAGGAGGTGAAGTTCTATTTAAATTTCTTCACATGGCTATTCAATGAAATGTAACTGATGTGCTACGACCAAGTGAACCATTGGGCACCAATGGCTGCCTCTAAATAACTGATTCAGACGTTGGCCCAATTTTTACGATCTACAGTCAGCGCACGGTCTAAAGCTCATGGCACAAGTGCATTTATGGTTCCTCTAGGGTTTAATCCAAAATGCATGTGCACCTTGGTGGATTATTATAATAATGCCGCATTTGCCAAGTACTAATGCTGCAATCCATCGCAGGTCAGAAGTCCAATCTGAATGTGTCCCAGTGCATCTGTTCAGGAAAACATAGACATCCGTAGCAAACTGATGTTTATGGCAAGTCTCTAAACTTCACCAAGCGTCTAGCGAGGACAAATAGCTATAAATTACACTATTTGTCCACAGCGCCATTAGGGAAGAGAAACACTAAAGCTAGAGCATCTGATTTAACAGATTATGTCACTAGAAGAGTCGGAAGGAGCAGGCTATATTTCAGCATGCTTGCAAATATGTTTCACACCACAAACGCTGAATATGATTGTGTACTCTAATGCTACCACATTGCTGTGAAGTCATGTGTGTTTATGTCGGTGAACTCGGACTTGAGAAATCTTGCCAGAGTTTCTGACTTGGAATTACATTGGAATGAGAGTTCTGCAGCATTTGTCCGTGACGGAAGACATTTTGTTCCAAGTTCTGAGTACAGTGGATTGCACCATAAGACTATGTCCTGACGACAATGCATTGTTGAAAAACCAATGATTTTCTTTGCATAACTTTTTTTTTTTAAGCCATATGACAGCGTTTTTATAGGAGTTCCATGTCACACAGTAACACACAACGAAGTGAATACTCTGTAGTAAGTATGCCAGGCCAGTATGTGGCAGTGTACTTTTGGACATGATAGACTGCTGAAGCCTGCTGCAGACAGCCTAGTCCTGATAAATCCACAAATTAGTTCTTAAGTGTGTTCTTAACATAAAAAACATGTTCCTTTCACGCGGATTTCTTTAGTACACCAATATTGTTTTAAGAAAATAGTTTATTGTCCATATACAGTACGTGGTTATAATGAATACAGAGATAGCCGACACAAGGCCACAAGGTGCTGAGATGCGTCTGCAAGAGAACCAAGTCCAAGCACTATTGTCTGGGATGCTTTTATCCAACGTGACTTACAGTGAGTACAGTTATTACATGGATCAGATAGGGGGTTGGGCATCTTCCTCAAGGATACTTACAGGTAGATCAACTTAAGGGTTTAAGACCATGACCTCCTAGCTGGTAGTCCAACACCCAGACCACTGACTAGACCATCCTGAAGTAGTCATGTGACAACATAAGAGCTTTGTTTTGAAAAATATTTTTTAAACGTCACCACTTGCAGTGCCAGAAAACTGATGTCGTCTGGACGCAAGGCCCGATCAAAACAAAAGTTCGAAGTTTTTGCAAAAACTCCCGTTTTCATCATTGTAGTGAGGACAGGGCTTAAGAAAGAACGATTTTCAGAGCAGACAGTAGGTTTCCAAGAGGAATACATTATACAGCACTGATGTACACAATAACAATATTTCACATTATAAATGTTTTGAAACCTGATTCTTTTAACTTAACACACATGCAATCACATACTGTATACAATGAGTTCCAAGATACAGGCACAGTACTGTATACAATAGTTTACAACATAGAAGCACAGTACAGTACATACAATTGAACTAATCACTGAATAAAGGACTTGTGAGTTCTCCATTCATTAAAAAGATTAGTTCAAAATGAACAAATTGTTCACAAACTGCACATCACTACATTGTGCTGCCTCACCGCCCCAAGCCAATATGTGCACAACACTATATACTGAGAGAATCCTCGATACATAGTACTGTATGAGACAGGAGGCACACCAGATGGGTCTTAACAGTTTGAAATGATTGACTAAGTCTATGTCCACACGTACACTGCAATTCTTATAAAGAAACCATCTGTGTGATTTGGCCACATGTAAACGGTGCACGGTCACTAAAAAAGGTTTAGCTAAACTCCTGCCAAGGTGAATATTTGTTAAAACTCTGTCTTTGGCGTTCTCGTGTAGACAGGTAAACTGCAATCCTCTAGCGCAGGGGCACCTGGTCGCCAGCAGGAACGACATATCAGCTGAACCGGGATCTGTTTATACGTTCAGGTGGTTTAGTAGCCTATTCAATGTGAGTCCGTAAACAGCAGCAGTATGATGTTAATCCAAGTGGTGTTTGATGGAAGCGACACATGATTTGAAGATGTGACAGGTGAAGGTAGGCTAATAGTCGGCTGTTGTAAGCTAATACACTTTTTGTCAAATTAAACAAATACCTCCTCGCATTTTGCTATCTTGCCGATCTGTCTGCATGCACAAAAAAAAGCATGCTCTGTAAATAGGAAATAAGGAATAAGTGGCGAACCGCTCACTAGTAGCCTAGCAACGCCGCTTTGCTTCAAAATATATTGCAATGTGTGGAGCGGGGCGGTAGAGTGATTTGATTTGACCATTGATTTGACCTTTGAAGTTAGAAATGACTGCATTTAATTGTTTCCTAAAATATGTTGCAGAAGTGATAATTTGTACAAAAATATAGGCCTAACAGATGTGATTTAGACCAAAATGAATCAACAAGTGCTCGTGTGTGCAGAACTGTCAAGAAAGATACAGTACACACAACAGAAATGTGATGATGATGATGACTTTCAAATGTTCAAACAAAAAGATTGAGATGTAATAACAGAACTGGTGTTGCATGTATCTGTGTTATTATTATTGTGAGGAATCATTACTAGTAGCCTAGACTAACACGTGATCAGATAGTCTCTTCTAATATATTAATATTTATTAATAATATTATCATTAAAGGTGAATCATGTTACTTTATTATTCAGGACGTTTCAAAATAGTAGCTCTTCATATTACTCAGTTACCTTGAAGTAGCTCTCAGCAACAAAAAGGTTGGTGACCCCTGCTCTAGCGCGATCATGGGGGTTTGGGGGCAACTTTTCTCAGACCAGAAGCGTTGCATTTTTGCTTCCATTGAAATTAATTCTAATGCTCAATCTTGCTATAATTCTAATCTCTTTGGTTTACATGCACAATGTTTGAGCAATGGAGGACGTAGGCAAAACTGTGTTGGTTTTAACCTTGCTAACGGGACTTTGTACATGTTTACAATACAGTTACTATCCAACTATAATGACGAGCAGAGGTTCAGCGTGCATTATAGAGGTCACTGACAACATCTCAGAACCAGAAGTCAGGCTTCTGATTGGCCAAAATGTTTTTTATGGTTCTTTTAAACAAATTAGAAACCCCCCGTTTATGAATGTAGCAGTGTACATGTGGACATAGTCTAAGTGTATCATGTATCTACCCGTCATTATTATAACAGTTGAAGTGCAGTTTCACTACATTTGTGAATGTGAGTAACCCGTTTGTAGTAGTAGATATTTGCTTTTAAAGTCTGTCCAGTAAACCTTTTCTGTGTTAATAAAAGGACATAAAAACAGAATTCTGGTAGATAGTCAGTTTAAAGTGTGATTTATTTAAATGATAGGGGGATACAGCAGTTTCCACTCTGAGGGCCTTCATTAGACGTGGCCCTTCGACATCGGCCTTTGGTTTGGTTCATAGGTCAAGCCACCAAAAGCTTACACTTTTAACTCCCCGCGGTTAGATTTGGCCTTTCACACATGCATGTCATTACGCCAACAGGCCTCAAAAACACATTCCTGGCCACATGTTTGATGGATTAGATTTAGTGTTACGCAAGTGGCCTTTCTCTAAGAAAGTGAATAGCATTTGAAAATGGTGGTTGTGACGAGCTGGCTCGTAAACAGTGCCATATGTTTAGGGCTCCACATTTAGCTTTTAATATTCAGTTGTGTTGCTAGGAGTGGCGAACAGAACGAAAATAAAAACAACAAAATATCAACTAACAGCAATGTGGATTTAAGGAGGTTATAGTGATTTAGTGTGTGTGTGTGTGTGTGTGTGTGAGAGAGAGAGAGAGAGAGAGAGAGAGAGAGGCATAATCTGACTTGTAATAAAATTGATGCATGGATTATCCATGCATTTGTGAGTCCCCTTCATGGTTATGGGGGGATGCATTTGTGTCATTACACTATATCTCACTGATGGGCACTTTGAATAACGAAGATGTGCACTTGCCTACATACATTTGTGACATTGCCCTTGCTAATGTCTTAATGGAGAGTTCCACCGCTAACACAAACATAACTTGTCTTGTGCTCCGTACATTTCAGTGAAAGCTGGAAAACTACAAACTTAAGCATCTGTGGGCCAGACACACAGCCCAATAAAACTTAAAGATATGTCTACCAAATAATGTAATCTAAAGACAAGTCTGTTTTCCCCTCCTTCAAAAGGAATGCCATATTTTGTTTATAAAAAACACTTACAAAATCATTATTAAGTTTGTTATGTTCCATCCAGCTGTCCAATCACTGGATAAATGTGGTATAGCTTGTCAGATAGGCCTAACCTGTGTTGTGAATCAAAGCTGAAATGATCCAGTATGTCACAGCAATTGCATTCCCCTGAATGTTATTTGATTGTATACCTGTGAACGAAGCAATTGATTGGAACAGAAACAGAAAGCACTTTAAACTTTACTACATGTATGGCAACACAACCTGAAGGCAAAAACCAACACCAATATTCTATCAAGACAGATAGAATACAGACCGTCAGTAAAATATTGAAGTCCTTGTCCATCAAATAGCACCATAAAAGCACACAACAATATCTCCTCCTGCTTGTCACTCTGATATTCAAGATTAAATATAGGAACGATCAAAGGTTGACAACAGAAAAGAGAGAAATGCCATCAATGTAGAATCAATACCCAAAATAAAAAGTTTTTATCTGCGCTGAATATGTTTTTGTATGTGAATTGCTTCTCATTACTATGACTGGTTCTCAATGAATATCTCCCGTATTTGTGTAAACCCTGCACATACACCACATATAGTGGTAATATAGAGGCTGGGGACTTATGGATTGTAAACTATTCACATGACAAACAAATAGACAGAGAAAGTCACTATGATGCTAGAAGTATTCCACAACAGATAAAGTTCAAAACCATCTGCATTTGAATAGTATACTGAAAGCACATCTAGGCCTAACTGTTAAGGGTTCTCTGTCAACATGACATTATCAGTGTTAAGGAGAAGGTTAAGGAGGAGCATTGTTGCTGCTTTCTACCATATGGTCATAGAGTGTGATGAACGTGATAGCAAAAAGCTGTGAGCTTTGTTAAATGCTGCTGTCATTTTAATTAATGTTACACCAAAGTGGTAGATGCCAACATGTAAAAGACGTGAAGTAAAATAACGATTCAACATTTGGCACACTGCAGGTTTTTAGATGTAAATAATTAGTCATTTAGTACAGTGAATTCAGCATTCTCCAGTTTGTATTGTATCTCTATAAAAATGCGCGTTTGCAAGTCTCATTACACCTGAGCCAAATGATGCGGAATGAAGTTCATTACTGCAGCCGAGACATATTCCCCTTCCTTTCCCATTTATTATAATGGGCAAACAAATTGATTCTGACTCTGATTTAGCTTGTACAGCGGATTATATCCCTAATCAACCCACAACAAGGCTGAGTAATAAGATAGTTCCTAGTACAAGGAGTCTAATGATGCCCTTTATTTATTTCCCACTCCCACAATCAGTTTGTCCTCAGCAAGAGTATGAAGGCTGTGTTTCCAACCAAACACAACATTAGACCTTGTGCCAAAAAGGAAAAGGAGAGAATTTAGTGAAGGTAGGGTACTCATGATTTCATTTTTCTGGCTGTTGCTGCCAAAACTCTCATTTACTGTCAACGCGCTTTACTGCCAAGAACTCATGTCCAAATCAAACAGCCCAGATAGGCAGAGAGTATAAAAAAAGAAAACCTCCTCCGTTCGACTCTATAGGACCGTTTCATATTCATCCTGAAAAGAACACAGATGGGGCTGATTGTGTTTTTCTTCCCCACGTCTGCCTGGGATGACTCGCCTCGTCATAAATACTATGAACGTCGGGGAAAGAGGTTAGCGTTTGTCAGAGACACAGGCGGGGATGAGAATGCTCTTGCGGTTGCTCTGCTATTCATGAATATGATTTAGAAAGACGACTAAGCGGAGGAGACATTGGTGTTGCGTCAAAGAGATCTGAGGGGCAGGGAAAGGTGTGTTCTCTGTATGTCTGTTGCCCCTTGCCGGCTGTAGTGAAGGACAAAGGCAGATCAAAAGCACAGCTGAAAACGTTGCAGAGCTGCCTCCATTATTTCATGATTGCTTTATGAAACGTGTCTGCATCCCATTGGAATTGTATAGATTTTATTAATCCCTCTGCAGGGAGGCATTGACCTCGTCCATCCTGATCCCACATGTCATCACAGAGCAAAACAAATATACTTCTAAATGGAATGCAGTGCAGGAAATGATATGTGAGAGAATAAGTCAGGGCACTGTCAGAAAAGAAGAGCTCATGTCTGAAGGACAAGGACGAGAAAAGGAAGGAATGGATATGCGAGCACCACGTCAAATAATGTTTGAGCTAGGAGGTTTCCATAGGTGCTCATACTAGACCTTTGTGGTTGTCCTGAACTCTCCTCTGAACACTAAATGCCCAAGTATACTTCTGCATATTTCTGTATGCCATGCACAACATTGGTGTAATTAAGAGCTTCACTAGAAATACATGTAAAACAAAATGTACACACACATAATTGTGAGAGGAGTACTAGCCTAAATACATTGCTGTCCCTAGCAGGCCTGTCGTCTATATGCTCCTTTAAAATGCACAAACCTGTATGGACACACAACACTTTAATGCAGCACTGACTGCATATAGAACTGTGCAGAAGATGAAAGCTGCATGCAGAACTTGGACCATATAAAACATTATGACAGATAAATATTTCATTATACAAAGTGTGAAACCATATTCTTAAAAGCTGTGACACTTGAAAGCCTGTTTTGTGTTTGTGAATATCCAGGGCTTGATTTCAACACAACACTGGAACAACATACTGAGCACAGCATCATGGGATAAGCCATCAAATAGAAATGTATGGTGGAAATATCCGCTTGCATATCTTCAGCCTTCCACCACAGACACTTTGAGGTTATTGGGGTAAAAGGTACTATCCTGCCAGAATCATCATTTTTCCAGACTATTAGGTCCAATGTGATGAAAGTCGGTGGAAAGTCGGGCCATGCAGCGGACAATGATAAATGACTGTGACAATAGAAGCTTCAATCGGATTCCCTTTTGTCCTCGGACTCAACTGAAATGTATTCGGCCTCTATCGTGCAATAGACACCATTATTAACATAACCCTGTCATATTAATCTGAAGCCCAGACACTGTCTAATGCCGTGGACACCCCCTTGGGCAGGAGCAGACAGAGATGCATGGACATTATGCTCATTTGCCCATACCGAGAGGGAGATGGATAGATGGTTAGAGACCTTACCAGATGGTTAGGCAGACAAAGGCAAAGATAGGCACACATTGTTATTTTCAGCAACTAAATAATGAGACAGTTAGTAGCACCAGTACCAATTCCAAGACGAGGTCCATGGTGTGTGTGCGTGCACTGTGTCCTTGTTCCATGTTTAGTAAACTCACATATTGACCTGCTGTATGTCTGCCTGCCCTTGTATTGACTGAGGTCGGCTGTTTGTGAATCCTTCTCTTACCGAGGCCACGAGCCTCGTTGAGCCTCCACAGATCTGACCTTCAAAAGCCTTAAATCCACTTTTCCACTTCCTCGTCAGGGATGGAGGCCAGATGCATTTCTGCTGTGACCGGCTTGTAACATTGGCTTGCCTACATAGATTCCTTATGGCTTCCATCAATAAATTAAACATTTATAATGTTGTCATTCCACACAGAAATGTAATTATATATTTACTG
>JAODLL010002212.1:0-12554 GCA_026546735.1 Forbesichthys agassizii
ATATACACACACACAATTGTGCAATGCTGTTTGTGTTTTTAACTAAACTAGTTTAAATGGTTCTGCTCTCTCAAGGGCAATTGTACACAATCCCAGCACATCTCTACACTACCGGATATGCAGCACGTTGCCCTTCTAACAAAGCAACTGATCCTATCAGAAGGTAGCCTATGAATTGTTTTATCGCGTCATGTCAACTGTTATAAGTCTAAGGAGGCTATTCAATACAAAACACAATTCTCCAAGTCGATTTACTGTACTATTGCAGATCAAATCAGCCGAAACACCCACCTGACCCAGTTTACACCTGGCAGCGTCATAGGTTTACATGACATTAGCGTTTTTCTTTTCTTTCTAACTTCCAGGACAGGTACTTATCTGGACGGACACGTCCGCTTTGTTTCCCGAGGGCTCGTTGCCTCCCACCGGTGTTGTAGACTACTTTCCGCACTTTGTGTGCTCTCAATCGAGCCTCGCCCTGCCCGACGATAAAAATAGTATTTCTCTGCACACTGAAGGCTTAGTTTACTCTGTGTAGAAGTCGTGAGTACAACAGTAGCATAACTGGTACGTTTGTTCTGTGTAATCATCATTGATGTTTAGTCCGTGCTCTCACTCAAGATACAATTGCTAGGCCATCATAGATCAGACTATTTTGAATGACGTGTCATAAGAGCTGAACTGTGAAGATAGTGTATAGTTAAATGTCAATAGGCATATTAATAAGCACATCTGTAGTGTCACTAATGACACAAGTAATCCCCTACGTGTTTTTATGTGGCTTCATATTTAAGCTTTGGTTGGACCGATTAACCGAATCTGCTCATCCTGACAGGTGCTTTATTATTATGCACAAGCTAGAATAATAAACCAATATTAAATTAGCCGTTAATCTGCTTTTGTTATTTCAGCAGTAGACAGTAGGCCTACACAGTTTATATTTGAATTGCTGGGTTGAGTTTTGGCTATTAAGTTTGCTCCTGATCTCGCTCCATATGCAGACCTATATGTGGATGTTTCTTGCTCAGTCAATCCATGTCAGTGCCACTTGGTAAATGCAGACAGCGACTATCAAGCTCGGAGAACAGAAGACCTCATTGTCGAGACAAGGCCATGGTTACTTTGGTCTGTTTGACCAATTAAACACTGCAGTGGACGAAGAACACTTCCACTTATTGTGTGCCTGCTTGGCTGGAATGTGTAACGCACACAAACACACACACACACACCAACGCTAGCACACAGCCTTATATTATATTAGTTAACAAATTAGTCTATTTATATTTGCTGTTTTGGAGGATGTGAAAAGGTTGATTTCAGTGCAAACTCGCTTTACGCTTTCATGACTGTGCTGTTTCGAAACTATTTCCAGCAGGATGCTGAAGGCACACCTCCCAGAATAGCCTCATGTGGACACTGTCCTTGAAGTGACAGTTAGCCGGCACATGCACACTCATAAGGACAGGGTAGGAGTTGTGTGTACTGATGAGTATTTGCTAATAGCACACTGAGTGTGTGATTTACTTATTTAGTGAATTGTACCGGTACACTTTAATTGAGGAACTGAATTGACAATAATGTGTTTTTAATACTTGATTGATACATTCTGATGTTCTGTAAGTAAATACACGATAGGTTAGTATTGTTTTATGCTTTAAATTATATTAATACATTCTACACCCTTATTTGTAACATATCAATGCTTTTTTGTTGTTATATTACTACACTATTGCTAGTGGGTCCACGAGAGACATTCTGGATGCACTCTATTTATTGAGACACAAGATGAATTTGTTGTTAGAGAGTTGTGATCAGTGTGAAAATCTGTTGTCCCAGATGGCAAGTGGTGGCACTATTGAGAACATTACTTGAATACCTAAAGGTATATCTTTTGACCAACGAGAAAATATTTGTTGAGAATGTTCTTGTGAAATGAGAGGTGATATTTATGCACTTTTTGCCAACTGTGTAGGCCTATATCGTTTTAAAGACCCATATTAAATGTGTTGACCGCTGTGTTTGGTGTGTTCATGAGAAGCCTTTAAACCCATTAACAGGGGAGAAGCACTGAATCACTTGGGTCTTAAATGGACACAGGCTGTTGTGTAATTATTTCTTCCCTTACTTAATTGCATCTGACAGACTTTAATTGGACTAACGGTTGTAAAAGCTTTATTTCCGATTTCAAAATTAAAAGGTTTAAACATGTCCAACAGACATTCACAAGTCACAATACTTACGGTGATTGAGTGTGTTAGGTCTTTTAAACCTCAGCTATAAAAACCAGTTTATCCAGTAAGAGGATGTTTCTCCTTGTCATTTAACCTTCCCCCACACCCACACACCCACACACACACACACACACACAATGCTGTTGTAAAAAGTGCTCGCCTTTATGCTTTCGTCCCTAACATATTCATCTGTTGTTGCAAGACTTGCAGTGAGAGAGTCTACACATGGAGATTAATTTCAGATATTGCTCATAATCTGCAGTCCGTCAACTAATCTGTAATTATTTTGTGAAATGTATGTATTCTTCATTTACACTGTGTGATAGACCCTGATCTATCTATATCTAGCTGTTTTTTTCCAGCCAGCTAGATGCAGTAGCATCAAGAGCTAACCCCTGGACACGGGTTCATTTGAGGTCTACTCCTAGATATGGACTTAATATCTTGCTTTGAATCTATTATTGCCTGGAGAGCTCTAATAAGCGATCCAACCAGTACGCTGACCCACTGCACTTGATTCGATCTCCTGTACCTCCCTTTCTAGGTCAGGTGCTTGGGGGAATGTATGAATACAAATAATGAGATTTTCCTTTTATACATCGGCTCCATTCGGGTATTATTCCATCTCATCTGTCACGTTGGCATGCCAGCAATGTGTCGGTGAATCATGTCACCCTGAATTCTCAATCTCATTTGGAAGTACCCGGGCAATGTCCCTGGAATGCCTAGCATTCAAGATTAATTCACAGACCGTGCCTGCTGCCTCTGTGGTTCTTGTGTACCGCTCCCTTCTACCGAAGCAACAGTAGTTTGACGCTCAGGTGCAACGAGCTGCAGTCGACTCCTATTCAATTCTGGAGGGTTATGGCAGGAATTAAGTGCTTGTGTTATCCATCTCTATTGCCTAGCCTCTCCTCCACTCATCCACTCATATTACACTTTTAATTTTGCCTCTAGACCCCTTTGCTGTGGGATAGATACATTTGACAGTTAAAGCTGACAATTTGTGATCGTTCTTAAACTCAGCTGACCTGGAATCTGTTGTTGTACTACTAATGCAATAAAACATAATTCATAATAATTTATGGGCTTTTCATAGAGGTGTCAAAGTAGGGAAAACACAGGTGTAGCCCAAAATATACATTTGAGGTCTGTTAACTTTAGGTACAATGCACCAGAGTAGACAAATCTAGTGAAGCAACAAATGCATTGTCAATGCTGGTGAATTGGTATGCCTAAATGACTGAACTATGACCCGTCATTGAAATGGGGCCCATAGTCTAGGCGCCCGGTGCTCTCAGCTCATCACCATGTGTGTAGACACTTAAAAGTACAGTGATCATAAACTTTTTGTCAATTTCACCAAATATCTCCTCCCATTTCGCCATCTTACCATTCTGTGTGTGTGCTGAAAAACGAATCTGATACTTCTACACAGCCCTAGCTCTGTAAAGTGGAACATTACAAAGTGCTACACCACTCACAACAAAAAAGCCGTAGCTTTTGCTTCACAATGAGGTTCAATGTGTTGTTTGTTGTTGTTTTGATTTGAGCTAAAAGTTAGCAAGCATTCTCGAGAATGGCTGACCCTGCCTTGAAGTGTTTTGCATCAGCCCAGAAATCCTCCCCCTGTTCCCATGCATGTTTGGTTTTAGTTGCTGTGGGTTCTCGCCGGGGGCAACAGCTGTCCCTTGGAACAGGTGGTTGGGGGGGGGGGGGTTAGTTTTAACAAGGGTTTGTACAACAGGACTATGCAGAGACAACACACATTTAATAATGGCCTTAGGGACGCATGGATGTATTTACATTCACTCACACACGCTCGCACAAACACACACAAACACACACACGTCTGGCCCGTAGCTACTCCGGC
This sequence comes from Forbesichthys agassizii, assembly GCA_026546735.1. NCBI lineage: Eukaryota > Metazoa > Chordata > Actinopteri > Percopsiformes > Amblyopsidae > Forbesichthys > Forbesichthys agassizii. The sequence continues at coordinate 4,105 of JAODLL010002212.1, forward strand.
CAAATCTGCAGAATGTCTTGTAAGAAGCTTAAAACCTAACTCTAATTGCAATGGGATTTTGGGCAGGATCAACTCAGCCATGTCTACGTGCCTTATCTTTATTCTACATTCTCTGCTCCAGTGTCAAGTCACTTTGTCATTACCAGTCACATCAGAACGAGAAGAAGACTACACATATTACTGGGGGTTACCTGCCTTCCTCCTCTCCCAAAGGATGAAGGGGAACCGTGCCTGTTTCTTATGAGAAGCCTCATGGTGAAACCTTTTCTGAAGCCACATTTCCAGTTCCAATTTTACCTTTTGCAGAAGCTAGTCGGTGTCATTGTTTCCTCATTGTGTTGTGGTTAGTCTAATTGCACAGTAGTGATACCTTTTTGCTTTTTAAAGTGTGAGGGCCTGTTTCTGGATGAAACATGCTTGTTATTTCTATGACTTTCCTTATGCCACAGTAGCCCTCCCCATCGCTTAGTCAAGGGCAGAGGTCATGGTCCTTCTGGCCCACATCAATTGAAAACGCTCTCTCTGAGCTGTGGCAGGGAAGGGGTGGGGGAGGGGCAAGCCTCATACATGTGGACGTGCCGAGTCTCAAAGGGTAATTTTGGGGGGTGGTTGGTTGTTGATAGAGGAGCGTACCAATTCATTCACCAATTCTCATTAGTAAGTCAATGTGTTCTGTGGCAGCCATTGTCGTCACTCGCCACTGCTATTCATTAATGAACTCCACCATTGATTCGTATTCGGGGCCGCGCTACCGTCACATTTAACTAGCGGAGGAGTCCGTCCCTGGATCCTTCTCCTCCAACCGGAGAAACGCTTGAAGGTGCGCTCTTGGAGGTTGTCAAGGGAACGTTTGTCACACAGCTGTCGGCCTAGATGTTGAATTGAGCTCTATTTTTATAATTTGAGAGAGAACTAGATCAAACATTTGGTACGACCCTAACCCTGCACTCACACCGACAGCTACAGTTGGCTACAAAGCGACAGATCTTCATTAATTTCAATGAGCGCCGGGCAACTATGGGCGGCCAAATACTAGCGGCCGGCGACTTGTCGGTGACGCCCCTCCCTCTTCTTCGATGGCGATCAAAAATGGAGGAGAACATTTGTGCTTGTTCATTTATAGTTTGTTCATGAGTTTGTTTAGCTCTCGCGTGTAGCAAGGCAGACACATTAGCGTACCTCTTTGAGTGACAGGGCAGACACACCCACTGGCGACGGCTACAAAGCGACCTGGCTACAAGCAGCTGCAACATCGCTGGCGGTGTGAGTGCAGGGTTAGGAGACTATTGAGTTGAGGAATTTGTTGATTGTTAAATTAGGCAAGGGTTAGGGTGAGGTCACCTTTTTGATGTCCATTTTCTAATTATGTCTAGAGGAGAGTTACCTAGAATGCCATGTGATAACGCGGATACGATGCATCCAATGAAAGAGAAACACCTTGTACTTTACCGAGGCTGATTGTTTTGTGTGGGGGGGTTGTAAGTAGACTACTATAGGCACCCCGTCTTGGTTAAAGTGTCTCTCCCACTGGGGCTAGATTTATGTGCAACGAGACTTCTTGAAAGGCTTCCCAAAGTACTTCAAAAGAAGCTGCTTAAATGAAAGTCTTCTTTCACTATTCTGTGATGCGGAAGTCTGCCCACATAGAAGCATTAGACAGGCTAGCTATAGACACCCACCCATGTACAACCATGCTTTCTGCAGGTTGATCTTTTCCAGGTGAAACCGGGGCGACTCCCCATGTGTCTCATAGGCATCCTCAGGCTCCTTTGAACAGTAAAGTAACTGTAACACATGGCCTCCGGCACTCTGGCGTCGACAGCATGCTCTGCTACAGCGGGGTCAAGTATGAAGGAGGAGAGGAATTCAAACTGTAAAGTCGGTTTCCTCAAAGTGCAGCACATTTGGTGCTCATTTTCAAGCCCCACCCTCCAATTTGGTTTTCATTAGTCCCCTGCTAGTTTATAAACTTGATTAAATACTCCCCTCATAGTTGGACTTCTTTGTTTTGTAACAAGGTCTCAACTATTTAAAGATATAGGAAAGTGGTTACAAGGTGCAGAAATATTCCCAATATATTGCAGAGGGATATATTTAAAATGCATTAACCAAATAAATAATAAGTGTGTTAACATTATGACAAAAAACGCTACATTCAAAGGGCTCAGGGCTGAATGGGCGTGTTCGTATTGTCCCCCCATACCCCCTCCCCCTTTCAACTCTAGGCTATTGCGCAACATTCTGAAGCGGTGGAACTCACTCCTCTAGCTAGCTGCAATGGCCCGTCTTTCAGCAGGTGCGATTGGCTCAGTAAAACGGTATATTTATGAACAGTCAGACAGAAGCACCTGAAGAAACTTCCAAATATCCATGTATAATCCAAGTTGTGTCACATTGGTTAGTTCAGAGTATCTTTCAGCTAGTAAACATGTACTACAGAAGCTGCAGTAGGCAGTCAGACTCAAACGCAGTTCCGTTTATTGTGACACTTTTTCTTTATATAGTCCAGGAGTGGCATGACGTCCCCACGCTCAAGTTACCTCCACCTAGAAAATCGCCGGACAGACAGAAAGTGAAATAAATATAGGGAATATTTTGCGATTCAAATGGAAGTTGATTTTCATAATATGTATGTGTTTATTTTAAGCCTCTACATCCTTTAATGACATGCTAAGACTAAAATGACTGATTTCCCTTGACTATCCCTTTAAAAGTATTAAAATGCCTTTGTTTTTATATTTAAAAAAATGTATATAAAGAATTAGATATATACACTTTATTATAATAATGTGTACTAAATTTGGATTAATCTGTAGTAGTTTATTGCAAAACGTTCCATAATACTTAAATTAAATAATTATAAACTATAAATTCTAGAAGGTTTTGAATCACTGGGAGACGTCTGGAAGTCAGATGGCTGTTAGATTAAAATCAGACACAAAAAAATCCACATTTCCACCATTGACGGTTGAAAACTAGAGCTGTGGCACTATAGCCTCTTTTTGGACTCCTTCCTACCTTTCAAAAAGCTTGTCATTGAACAACAGCCCTTTCATGGGGTTTTTTCTTCTGTGTTTTAAACACCTCCGTTGATGTTGTCACCCTGGTGTGAGTGTGATCTCTGACAGGTGACGGCAAGGGCCTCGGGTGCAACAGCCGTCTTTGTAGTTCTTACTGAGCTGTAAAGCACCCGACACCTCAGTCATAAAAAGACCTAAGTGTCACTTATTCCCTGCAAACACAGTCAACTGCAATAAACTTACACAAATCCCTAGGTGAAATAAGGAAAACAGGTTAAAATATGTGTTGAATTTGCATTCAGGATGCACTTTTCAAGCTCCATCACTTGGCGGTACATGGTGACAATTTCTAACTGGTGTTGCAAGCCTGTATATTTTATGTGCATGCATGTATTGTTTATAGTAGAACCCATAAGTGCTGACATTGTCATCTGTAATGTCTTTAGCCCTCATGGTATTCATGAGGTGCAGTAACCCTTCCCATATAGTCCTCAATATGTTGACCGTGCGTGTGCGTGCGTGCGTGTGTGTGTGTGTGTCCATGATCGCACGTCCAACCGTTTTTTTACGAGACAATTAAACTCTCCATCTCATGACCCCACTCAGTCCTTTAACTCTTGAAGCAGAATGCAGACTTCCAGCCTGCCTTAAAGGCAAACTGACTACACAAACCTCTGTCTGAACAGGGGAACGGAGGAAACTCCATCTTGTTAGAGGTTGGCTGGATTGCAACGGCTTTTTCACAAATATTGACTTTGCTCACTTAGCCTGGGAAAAGTTGTGAATGAAGCAATTCAGATTTGCAGTGTTGGCTCCACCCTGTATAAGAGAAGACACTAACAGTTAAACAGCTGTGCAGAGCATCGCTTCACCATGAACCTCAAAAGTCACTCAATCCTTTTGAGCTCCTGGTCCATTGCATTTAAATTCCCAAAGCATATGGCATACAGTACTTAAATTGATTGCAGCTTTCTAGTGATCTAATCTTATTCCTCTTGCATGCCTTTAAGATTGTTGTATGCGTGTATACAGTATCGTGACTGTGAAGTATATTTCTTGTATGTTTTTAAATAAGTTGTAAAGTATATTTATATAGCCCTTAATCACTAAGTATCAAAGGGCTGTGCAGCCCACATTTCACATGAAAACAAACAACAACCCCTTAACCTGCTCATAAGATACTTTCCCCTCCAATGTTTTAAGCCCTGTGAACGAGGTGGCAAAATAAACCACATTTTCTCTGTGTTTTTGCTGACTGTGCCAAGTGGAGATGAGTGTGGTTCCATTCTACAGCATGGCTGGCTATCAGCCGGCTATCTGGACATACTGACAACAAGTCTAGGAAAAGATTAACTTGTTGACTCAGGTGCCAAAACGCGTAGTGGACTACTGCACTTGCTCGTGTTTTTGTTTGTTTTTTTTTCTCATCATGTCTACGTGTCATCTTGAACAGGGGTAGCGGTGTTTTGGAGAAGTGCCTATGCAATCCCCGTAATGAACTGTGCCATTACAGCAAAACCCCATGGGGGAACCCGCTGCTCACCATTAGTCATGACACCATTATATCCCCCGTCTGTGTGCGGAATATACTGTATCGATCCCTGTTTACGTCACACACAACATGCATGTGATTTTCTCACCCGTCTTTTTAACACTGTAAAATGCTGAGCAAAACAATGAAGGATTTCATTGCCGGCATCTGCTGCGGTGTAGTTGTGTTTGATATTTAAACATGGTCTGATTTTTAAAGGTATATTAAGCAGTTTTAAGCCATTTCACGCTTTTTGTCAAAACTGTTTTACCGTTGTCATACATGTGCGTGCTGAAAAAAGAATCCAGTACTTCCAGATAGCCTTTACTCCTTATATGGGAACACAAACAAAGTGGCAAACTCCGCTCACAACAACACTATCCTAGCCTTTGCAATGCATTTCCTAAGTGTGGGGTGAGGGAGACGGGAGAGGTGTTTTTGTTTTTTTAGTTTGAAGTTAGCAAGCGTTCTTAAGTGCCTGACCCTACCTGAAATCCTATGAAAAGTATAATGAGGTATTGCAGGATGCTTCTCAGGACCATATACCAGGCAACCTCTTTTTGTGTGGCATATTTCCACCATATGAGGTAGCTTGTTTCCTCGTATGACTCCTAGAGTGGCAGGCATCACGGGTTAGGTAGGTAGGGCTGGAAGACGGTAACCAGATGTGTCTTTGTGTTCTCCATATGTCAAGACTCAAGAGGTGTGTGTGTGTGTGTGTGTGATTGTGGTAAATGTCTGGAGGTTTGGGAGGGTCCCTTTTTAATTTCACCATTTGTTTTTGAAAGGAAGAAACGATGTGCTAGTAAAACGGAGCGGCCCTCAGCTGTATAAGCAACCAGACATTCTGTCATCAACACATACAACTGGAGCAGTGAGGCTGGGTTTCTTGTGTTGCCTGTCAATCAGTCTACCATACAATCATCCTGGAATGCCTGCGGAGAGGGCTTGTGTTTAATACAGTAGTTTGGCTTCTTCATCTCTCACTTTATGCTATCATGTTTTTCTTCACCTGCCCTCTGGATTCTTTTCTCACTCTTGTCAGTAGCGTGAGCCAGGAAAAGCCCATTTAAAACACAATTTACTACCATGCCTGGCATGGCAGTTGTGATTGTGAAATGAAGCATTACTAATTTGTCTGAAATGGTTGCATTATGGACAATGGCTTCATTATGACTATTATTCATTAAGTTGAGTGGCCTGCCTTTGCTAATTTCCTATCCTCTATTTTGGTTTTAAAGACCTTGGCAAATACAGCACTTACCCAACCTGGAGCTGTTTATTAATTATGGTCAGTTCCAGTGTAGCTGTGTTTTATTTTATTATTTTTTGGGGGATATGTCCAGCATTCGCATGTGACAGCATTCAGATGGTTCTCTGATGAACTGACACCAAGCCATTTTTGGAAGTTTGGCTATTTGGGGGTAGTGTGTTTTATTTTTTGTACCGAAGCCAGTTGTGGGCAAACTTTTTTCAGCAGGAAGTGGGGTGGCTGACAAAAGTTATATGGCTATTTTTTTCTTGTTTTGTTTTAACTTCTGGGTCACCAAAACAATATCACACCCTCTACATATTTGTCTGAAGAGTCATGTCTGCAAATAATAGGTTTGCGATTTGAATTCATAAAAGGCATCCATGTCATTTTCAAATCATCCATAATTGAAATTTACTTCATGGGAGGCTTCAGCACTTAATACAATCTAGTTATCTCGCTATCTGCCTACCATTAACTTATAAATACATTACATTGTATCTTTGCAGTGTCCAATTTGTGTTCACAGTGAGACTGTAATCTGAGCTACCTTTCTCCACAATTTATGAAGGGCACAGCAATGAAAGAATTACCATCTCCTTGGCAACAAACCCAGTGACCCAGCAGTATAAAGAGGGTCTCCGCAGATGGCGTCTGACTGTAATAATGACTAGGCTGATGTCATGGTGCATATTAATGAGAAGATTAATTGAATTCAGTTGGTCTCCTTGTTGCGCTCGTAGGGCAGCAAGGCAGCGTTGAAAGCTGTTCTGGGTGGTTTATGTAATTTTACAGGAACGTGAAGTTACCGATGTTGCTGTCTGGATGCTGCTGACAGGCAGTATGCATGTGAAGCTACCCTCTGAGGAGAGGCCATTGGGCTGTGTTCAGCTTTGGTCCTGTGTTGTGTTAGCAGGGGAATTTGACTGAATAGTTTGTAGGTGCCTAGTTTTAGAGTGACCGCATTCACAAAATGGATGCCTGGCGCTTAGTTAAAATGCCACTTCACAGCCAGATAGCCTCAAAGAATAAACAAAACGGCAGTGCAGAGATCATAGGGAGAAGTGTGTTGGGGTGACTGGCAGCAATTTGTGAAAGTGATTTAGTGTGCGTGTGTGTGAACAGTGATTTAGGGCAGTGCAGCTTTTTGTGTTCTAACTTGGCTTGTTTTATTGGCCGTCTGTCTCCCACTTGTCCTACCCCATTTCCTGATCACTCCCTGCTGATTTAAAGGGTCTGGTGAAGTGTGTGTGTGTGCACACATTCACCTGAATGGCACAGGTGCATCTCGGTATATGAGAATATTGTGGAAAAGTAAAGTAATTTCAATAATTCAAATGGCAAAGTAAAACTCGTATATTTTGTGAATTAATTAAACATAAAATGAAATAGTTCAAGCCTTTATTCGTTTAATCTTGATTACTTACAGCTCACGAAAACCCCAAATTCAGTATCTCAGATAATAAATGTGAATAATGTGAAATAGTCCAACAATATAGACTCAAATGGTCTCTCAGAAGCGTCTTAACCTAAGCTAAGGAGAAAAATGACTGGTCTGTCGCTCAGTGGTCAAAAGTACATCACGTATTTCATTTGGCAATCAAGGTCCAAGGTCCAGAGTCTGGAGGAAGTTTGGAGAGGCACAGATTCCAAGTTGCTTGAAGTCCAATGTGAAGTTTCATTTCCACAGTCGGTGATGATTTGGAGAGCCATGTCATCTTCTGGTGTTGGTTCACTGTGTTTCATCAAGTCAACTCAGCCGTCTACCAGGACATTTTTTAGCACTTAATGCTTCCTTCTGCTGACAAGCTTTATGGGAGATTGTGATTTCATTTTCAAACAGTTTGTTCATCTTGAGCCATGCTCAAGGGCATTGATATGATGAGGCATTTGTTATTTTCCTGTCAAGACTTGTCTGCTTGTCGGCTCAAATATGTCAACCAGCATTGTGTTTTTAATCTGGATTTATTTTGAAAATATTTAACAATGTGGAGTGTAACACAACACCATTTTAGGAAAAGTCAAAGTTATTGGAAAAACCTCCACGGATAAAATTTACCCTGTGGCGGTTATAGTGTTAAAGAATGTGGTTCATCCAAATGTCATATTAGAGAGAGGAGGATCCACCAAATGCTGGTGTTTATGGGAAAATCAATGGAGTTCTTCCTCCCACTTGGACCTTGTAGAGACTCAGTGGATCTCCAAGTCAGCAGAAAGGCTTTTAAGGTTTTAACTCTTAAGTACTTTCTCTTGTTGTCTGTGGTACAAAACCACTCTCCCTAGTCATCTCATGGCCCTTATTGAACTGTTGAGTGATACAAGTTATCCCTGACTGCTAGCTTCAATTATTTTACCGTTTTATACTGTAAATAGATTTTGTTTCTCTGTTGTAGTTAGTTCTTTTTTTAAGCCACAAGTTTGCCTTCCCCGTTTGAGATATCAGACATCTTAAAGTCAGATAAATAACGAGATACATTAATGGTATGTGTAACAGATGAGTCATTCTAACAGTAGTTTGTAGGAGTGAAACTGCAATGTTGTAAATCGTGACTCTGCTAGGAAACCGTTTGTATAGAGCAAGGGTAGGGAACCCTGGTCCTGGAGAGCCGCAGCCCTGCATGTTTTAGATGTCTCCCTGCTCCAACAC
>JAODLL010002213.1:0-12554 GCA_026546735.1 Forbesichthys agassizii
AGTTTGGGGTCCCTTGCTGAAGCTGCTGCCCCTGCGACCCGACTCCGGATAAGCGGGAGAAGATGGATGGATGGATGTATGGAATATTTACAGTTTTCTATCAGAATGGTATTTGCAGAAAAAAATGAATTACCATCTTAAGGTATCTTTAAGCAATAGGATGTAGACTACATTAAGTCGTTATGCAAAAGTGAGTGTATTTTTTATGGAGATAATTAATAATATTTAGACTTTATCACTTAATTTTATCTTGTGCTTCTTTCAAGAGATAAAAGTTCTGCTTCAGTAAGAATACATTTACATTTTATTAACTTAGCAGCTCGTAAATGTTACGCAGCATTGCTAGTCGATGATGTCAATTGTTAATTAAAAATTATAACTCCAACATTATCAGATAGAACGCTCACTCAATATTTGATAGGTTACTGCAAATACAAGTTATATCAAACACCACTGTGTTGATTTCAAAAGCCTCTATCCTCTGCTTGTATTTGTCTTTAGCGATGATGGCAAGTACTGAAAATAATAGTGGTCATTTACCGTATGTCATAATGCTTTTTGGCAGCCAAAATAAAAAGACACTTTATTAATATATTCTTTTTATTTAGAAATATATATGAATAAAATTACAGTAGAATAAAACAGTAAAATGTCCTGACTGATGATTAAAAATCAAAGTAGTGCTCATACAGTACCAATGATACAGACACCAAAACAGAGCACTGATCCTGTCACTAAATGGTACTCGGGGGGTTTCAACAACTATCCAATTTAATAGGAGAGCCTCCCTATTAAGAAGCAGCAACTGGAAAATGAGCAATCTGACTCATAGCCCAAGAGAGATATTGCGGTGCATGTACTGTAAAGAAGCAGAAATGGTTTGCAATTTTCCGTGCAGATAAAAACACTCCCACTACCACACACATGCACAGACCTCTACATGGTTCAATCCAACAATAACAACAAAACTAAAAAACTAAATTATGTATATATATAATTTAAATATTCTGTACTGTATTTTTGTATTAATTTAAACATTTGACTAATAGACACGTCATTAACACACCTACAGTTCAACTACCAATAAAGACATCCAGAGAGCATGGATGAGAACCTTGCTCTGACATATTTGTTTTAGGGCCATTATAGTGAAGCCTACTGGGATATGCCCACTAAACTGTTCAGAGACACCATTTAATAATGCAGTGTGAGCACAGTTACTGCCTTTGTGTTGGTTGGTGCATGGGCTCCTCTAAGGCGCTGGCCTGACATGATAAACACAATGTCAGACCAGTACACATTAATGGGACAGTGGGACAATGGGACATTCAACTAATCATAACAACAAATGTTTGTATTATATTCCAACACAGGTGTAGTTGGACCACCATCAAGCAAAATAATAAAACAACCAATTGACAGTTTCCCCAACACTATATAGCCACCTTGATGTGGTGGTGGTTCTGAAATGGTGTTGAAATTAGAGTTCACAGTTCTACTTTAATACGTTTTAGATCGTTTTGCAGCTTTTGCAATCTGCCATCTAAACAATTCTCTCTGGAAAGTAATTTTGTGAAGTACCAGTATGGCTAGCAGGCTTTGTGCAGTGCAGTAGGAGGCAAAGTCAAATTAAAAATACAAAGTTTCAATCTTTGAAATTGACTTTTGGTACTGCTTTACAGTCTCTTCAGATGATAAAAGCTAATTATAATGGTGAATGGGAACTTGGCCAACCAATCTGCTGGCTTTATCATTCTCAGGGTAATATTTATGTGGGTTTGTCTGAGGTGTCAGAGGGAAAGGTCACATAACCTCAAGTAAAGGAATTGAGGCAGGTAAAGAGAGATGAGGTTATTTTATTTTCTGTTAACAATAGAGTGACGTAAAAGTGCTGTTGTTAATACAGGATTTAGAGGCAGAGTTAGTCATTATCGAGAACCTTGCTAACTTTGAGTTAAAATCTAAACAATATCACTCCGCTGCTCCACATATTGAAACGCACTGTAAAGCAAAGTGTACTGCAGCTTTGTTGATGCGGTGTTTGCCATGGTGCCAGGGCTGTGTAGAAGTCTCAGATTGTTCTTTCAACACGCACAAAGAACGGTATGGTCCAATCACCTGCTAATGATTTGATTGACACTGCCGGGCTAACGATTTCCAATTGAGAGTCCACTCTATTTAAAGTGGACCAAATTATACAGGGGGAGCTTGGAATTTTCAAGAATTTTTTTCCCAAGCTATAGTCTTTTGTCTGCTTTGAGCAAATTTAAGATATTCCACAATGAATTAATGGAGAATTTTTCTTGACAAAATACTTTAAGTGGGGACTCTGAGCTGAACCAGCAATGTTCCACAAACTTCATATTTCAGCAATCATAGTAAGAAGACTAGCTAGAATAAAAAAATGAACCTGTCACTGCTCAAATAGGTGTTGGATACTGAGAAAGCTAGCCGTGTTAGCTTGTAGTACAAGGTTCTGCTGTCACATTTCAGAAATGCATTGTACCTAAAGTAGAAAAGATAATAATTGTAATATGTGCATTGTACAGTATGTACAGTATGGGTGTCTTTCTACAGTCTACATTAAGCCAAATTAGTCTCAGGTTGTTCATCCTTGACCCAGTGCAGTTAGGTTTGAAACGCTATCATTGTTGATGATTGTATATTCTAGAAGCTACAGTCTAGGTGGAGGTTTCAAATCCAATTATTGTAATGGTCTGCATTCAAAATGTATATATTGATATATTGTTTGCACACTAAATATAGCTGACTTAAAGATTGATGTAACAGGGCAGGAATATTTGCTTTTTGCTGTGCGGCTTGTTAATCCTAATTAGTGGCCTGCACTAACGAAGTCATTAGGCTGAATTTGTAGCTAGTAACACTCTCAGCCAAGATGCCACCGATGCGATTAATGCACTTATTTTGCCATCTTGTTGTTTTACCAACATTTAAGTAGCTGTCATGTGATGACGGAGAGCACCACAGGAAAAGGACATAGATTAGTTCACAATACTGTATCTAAATAACTCTGACCCTCAATTGTAGGTGACAATAAATTGTTGATAGCATTTTGCATAATGTTACCTCCATGCCAATGTTGCTGTGGTGATAAATTTAGAATCTGCATAGCACCACAGTTTGTCACTGGTTCGCAAGGACATTTCCTTGTTGACAGTTGGCCAGTATGCTGATGAATTATAATATATGGGAGATCCAATCCAATAATGAATAAAATATTTTGCTTGGCGGTGGATATTTCTAAGTTACGGTACATGTACTGTAGGCAAATTAACAACCGAACACCAAAATAGTACTACAGAGTCAAACAGACGACAAGACTCAAAGATTTGCATCTTGAGACAATCTGAACTTGCCATCACTCATGGGTCCGCGGATTGTCAACGCAAATCACATGAAATACAACAGAAAAAACATCCAATCCAAAGAAGGGAAGATTAATGTGGTCTGCACACACATTTAGCCTTTCCTAAATCAATCCTCTCTGGACTGACATTTACGCCCTTAATGCAATCATCCAACAGACTTGGGAGCTGCCTTTTAGTTACTGTGCATCACACAACGTGACCCAACTGTCACTTCAAAACACAACTCTCCACAAAATTCTGGGTGACTTTAGAGGAGGGGTAGGGAACGGTGCGGTCCTATGAGAGTGGTGTGGGGAGGGGTGGAGAGGGCGCTCAGGTGGGTGGCAGCATAAACGCTTAAGAGTTTCAAACCAACACAACAATGTTTAGTGTAACACTTGTGTCCTGACACAACTAGAAGTCCACCTTTAAGTCTCATCGGGAATGAGTTCTCCGCCAAATAACCATCTCTGTGCTCCGGCAGCCTCATTGCACCTGTCTGTTTGCAATTGGAATTGGATGGACAATAATGTGGATCCATGTCTATCAGGTAGGTACTCCAAAACCCCATAGCCTTTCTTTTATGCCATCGATTGCTGCCCCTCCCTCTCCGCCACTTCTAATCACTGGCCGGCAGCAAAGGAGGGGGAATGACAGCGATGCTGCTCGCGTTCTGCATACGGATCAGATGCAATCTGTCTTCCATCTTCCAGCTGGAAGTGCTGTTTGGCGGACCAAAGCCACAGGAGGGGAAATAACTCCAATCCTGTCCAATCACTGTTTCCCTCCACGGACAGGGTCTCATGCTCGTGCTAAAGGACCTGAAGATTTCCTTTGTCCTCCAGACACGCAGAACCAGTTAGAGCTTTGCGTTTGAGACGAACAGCCTCTGTGACTAGATGCTCTTAGTATTCAAGGCAGGAATCAAAGAGGTTCTAAGGTTGATGGGATTTGTAAAATACATTTGTGTTGTAATGTACAAGCTTATATGTTGGATGTTTGATTAATGACAGTAGATAATATTTGTTTACAGATCATGTTATGGGAATCAATCAAATCAATCTCAGTGCTGTCAAATATAGTCGCAGATTAAAATGGTTTTTAATTCAATTGGGACACTGTGTGATCTAGAGCTCCAATGTGAATGGGCCTGTTCAAATATATTTTCCACGTGGGGTTTCACTGAATATGGAAGCTGTTTTCCGTGTGTATATTTGACATTCTATCTGAGAGGCTTGACTTCAAAAAGAAAGTCTCAGCCAATTCGCAGTACACCCACCAGACACCCGTCATCCTCTTCTGTACCTCTTTCTGAGCAATGGATTCGGAGATCTGGGCAGTTTGATGGAAGTGTGATGATAGTGAGGTTTGACTTTCAGCTGAACACAGATGCAAAGCACACGGAGATGAATTGCTCTTTTTCTTTTTGCTAGGTATCTTATCTCACAGGAGGTCAGCTTTGTTTGGTTTTGGTCATGTTATACTATTTCAAAAATTAAAAAAGGTTTTATTTAGGTTATATTGAGCTAAACTGGCCAATATCCTAGCATGTTATTGTGGGATTTACTGAAATGTTTTGTTATCTATACCAGAGGAATGTAAAAGAATACACAATGAGTTAGTGAGCTAGCCTACAGCATGGCTGCATTGCTTACACAAAACAGAACTGTATGCGCCTCCTCAATTCCAACTGGAATAAACAGAAGACAGCAGCTATGTAATGTATTATTAAACTGTAGGAACTGACTAATATCATCCAAACATGACAAGCATCACCGGCTGCTCGGTAACATCATGGCTTCTCACGCTTTCTTGATCAGTTTGCCCACCAAATGTGTGCTCTTCCACCACCCATTCTCCACTTGCAAGCGTAAACACCGAATTCCTCACATTTTAAATGAGCGTCATCACTGACTTAATTAGAATTCACAAGCACATTAGTTGGTGGCTAAGATGAGACACTCCAAGTGCGTCAGGTTTTCTTTTTTTAAGTGAACTATTATAATGTCACAAGATAGCCTAGCTCAAGGCTAATGTTTTAGTCTGCGAGTGCATTGTTATTAATTGGGGACAGAGAGGGAATTCCTACTAGCAGTGTCTTCTCAACAAAACAAAGCGCCTCTCTCCCTTTAATGTCTGTCCTATGTTAGGAAACATGATTAAAGTGCTCTACTTTCTGCTAATCCTCCAGGGTTGGGAGAGAAACTTGATAAATCCACGGAGCACTAAAACACACACCAAGGGCGGCAAAAGCGATAAGGAAGGCCATGTTTTTGCAATTGTTATCGTTTGTCACTATTTATTCACATATTACAAGGAAGTATTGGGTATACATGTTTGTATTTTCATCAGCGCATCCAACAACGATTTTCCTGGAAAAACACTTTGTCCTCACGGTCTGGACTCTGGAGGATGAAAAAAGAAAGTCATGTTGACAAAGCAATTTTATAGTTCATGGTGTACAGAGGCAAATCTGGCTGGAGGCAACTCCATCCTCTTCCTGTTAGCAACTTGCACAATATGTAGGTCCTGCATTATGTATATACATACCGTACATCTTGTATACTGTAGACCTACTGTATACCATTCCTTTGAGCTTGGTATAAAGTTAACTTCATATTAAATAACTATTGGGATACCTAGTATCATCTAGGTTTATCTATTATCACGAGAAGTAGGCTGTGTTGCCACTCTTTGTCAAAATGTTGTCATATTTATAGGTTGTCAACACTAATTATTACTTTTTCTCCAATAACTGTTGCCTTTACAGCCTTTTTGAGTCTAAGTAATTCTTCTTCTACAGGGTACTAATTATAGGCATCGCAGATATCAAGTAACACCATCAAGATAATCCTCCACATCTGGGCTGCATTCGATGTGATTAGTGACCTGTGTACATCTAGTCACTCTAGAACTGTTATTGAAGATGAAATAGCTCATTTTATAACAATGTTGTGTGTTCAAATGTGACATGGGCAGGATATGTCAGTGACAAAACAAATTACAGTGTCAGTGTGCCTTGAACCATCTGTATGACCATAGTCCTTGTATTCATCCACCCAACACCTTTTTACAGGCTCTGTAAATGTCATTCTGCTTTAATGTACACCTGTGACAATGTGAAATGCAAAAATTGGCAGGACTTAAAATGTGAACTATTTGTCTTCATTTAGCGACAACTCAACCCCTCTCAATGCACTGAGGAAACAAATGACCTCATTTTATAGGTAATGGATTCCGGTGCTGACTGGCTATAAACCTCAGACTGGCTTGTCCAAATTATGAGATATGGCTATTAAAGGGAGGTCTCCGTCTTCTACAAATGGTATTTATGACTTAGTTTCTGTATAGGTTAATGAGTCGCTTTGTCTCCGTTTGTAGTCAACCGCCACTGAGTGCTGTTCTGCATGTTAAAATAAAATGGAAGTATACCTGGAGGCTTATTCAATCACTCAAAGTACTCTAGCCTGTATACCTGCTGCATGGAGCAGATATGGCTGATGTTCTAGTGCTGAGTGGTATCTAATGCAGCTTTCCATGCCACTTCTATTGAATAAAGTGCTGTCAATCACTAACGGCTTGACACCACAGTCACGGTGCAAATTTATACAAGGAATGTAAAGTTCCCATCTGTTATCCGTTATACGCTTGACTCTCTCATATAAAAATGATAATATAAAACAATTCAAATTTCAAATATGGAAAAAAGATATGACAATGCACTCCATGCCTTTGAGCTGATTGTTGCTTCTTAGCTGAACGCTGAGCCAGCTTGCGCATATTTTAACATGCTTGCTGTCCCAGATTCATGAAAAAGCCCTGTGGCAGATGTCATATCATAGAATTTAGGAGAAAATTGAGACAAATAAAATACATGCCTTCTCTCCACAGGGCTGAGGCAGAAAAGAAGATGAAGGATTGAAAAAACAATGCCTTTTAGGCATGTTGAATGGCTCTTTGGGTCTGAACAGAGGACCAGGATAGTAATGTTTCCTCTCAGCATATGTCATGGTTCACGTCATCTAGCAGCAAATGCCTTGACAATAGAGAAAAAGAATGGTATGTTCTTTTCAACAAAGGCTTTCTTTTAATTCTCCATAGGCCTACTATACTGTATGTCTTCTCCATGTACTGTATACCCTATATTCCATATATACAGAAAAACAGCAGTACAAGCCAACAATTATTCTTTAATCTCTAGTTTTGCCATTTTTACATGAATATTAAATAGATAATTTCCAGAAGATGTGATCATTTTTAAAAGCATAAATAGGACTCTGAAGGGAGTCCTAACCGAATATTTCTAGTTGTTTTTGGAATTAATAGACTTTTCTGCCGCCCTCCCCTCCCCCCCCCCATATACACCTGCAAAATAATATTGATAGTATTATATGTTCTTTGAAGAATAATACAATTATATTATGCATGCATTTGCAGATAATTAATTAAAGTCACCTGTTGCAAGCTAAATGTAAGCTATTACAAAAAATGTGGTCAATTTCACCAAATATCTCCTAATTTCATTTGCTTACGGTTCTCTGTGCGTGTTGAAAAAAGAATCTGGTACTTCTAAACACAGCCCTGGCTCCGTAAATAGTAACATGAACAAAGTGGCGAACACCGCTCACATCAACAACGCCATAGTACTACTCTTTGCATCAACATGCATTTCGATGTGAGGCGAAATGCATGCATGAGGACCTCGGAGCGATATTTTTCATTTGATGCAAGCGGTCTCAAGAATGACTAACCCTGCATTTAATAGTTGATTCAAAAATACTGCTAACAGAGTGCGCGCCGAAGTTCTGCCAAATTGGGCTCCCTAGTCAAATGTGCTACTAGACTGATTTGCTCTACAAAACAATTAATTTCTAAACAAGGTAGCACAACTCGGCAGGACACCAGCGTGTTATCAACCATCAGTTTACTATAACTATACGTGTTTTTCTTCCTCAAATATGGATATTGGAAAATGTTTTGTTTAAAACCACAGCTGCTCCACTCGAACTGGACCTTGTAATTTAGGATCACTTGTCAACATTGCATTGAGGGGCATGGCATGTCCACTTAAAGGTAAAATTTAATGATAGAATGATTAAATGCCTCCTAGTGGTTTGAGCAAGTCATAAGTAGTTGAAACATCAGATAAAGCAACTAATTTTAAGACCTATTTTTCTTTTCTTTTTTTAAAATTTGAATTCAGGGGCTATATACACATATTGTATAGATGATGTTGAACATCCTGTTAAAAGGTACTACTACTAATAATGATTACATAACTGATGAGAGATGCCCGACTGTATGAGCCATTCTAATGTCTTTACAGTGCACTATAGCTTTGTCTTCTCGGCTACAAGCGTCAGTCCCTTGGGTGGAATTTTCCAGGTGCAGCTCATATCGGTGCTAGGACCTGCTCCACGTACAGTAAATCCACAACAAAAACCATGACTTTTAATCATAAAACACATGGTGGGAACTCCATCACTTCTGTCAGGTGATATACCATAATGTGCCGCCCCAAGAGACGCTGTGACGTTGGAACAATGGGAACCTGCCTTCATGTAACCAGCCCCTGTAAAATCAAAGCCGTGAAAGGCAATAAATGCATAAATCACAACAGCCAGTGGCACGCCCATCAATAGTGCAGTAGGACTGGCTAATGAAACCGGAGCTCGGCGCTAAAGTAGGCCATCAACTATTCATTCTGTTGTGATACACCTCAACCTATCGGGTGTGATGCAGTCTGTACACATTTCACTTGGCCAGCTGCACCCTTAGCGTTGCCTTACAGACAATCACAGCACGATTCTCAACCCTACACTAGAAGCCCTTTGGGGAGGAAGGAAGGAACCAAGGCTTCGGTGCCATTACACAGATTGCTCATACTGGCTCCATGTATATTTCATGAAGACATTCCAGTTTTGGGACTATTCATCAGTGAGGCTGGCAAGAGCAGAAGCTGGCGGCAGTTGGCATCTAGATTAAGGCTAACCTTCTACTCCATTTGAAAACATTTATATCCTGACTTCATTTCAGTGTAATGGCGTTACTCATTTGTAAACATAATATAAAGAGGATGCTTGGGTATATTTATCAGCAGCTTGAATAATTCCTTAAACAGCATTGCTACTGAGAAATGCAATGCTGGCCACAATCTCACTGACCATTCAACCAAGGTCAGAGATGAGACAGATATTATTGAAATGAAAGGGATTTTATTATATAAAACAATACAAACAAATGTGTCTGTATGTATGCATTCCTTCAGCTCTCATAGGTTGAAGGACGCTTTACCTGGATACCGGTCCATTAAAAAACAGACCTAAGTTGGCAGATATTCTCTATTTAATTTTCTATGAGAAATCAGGGACACGCGTTGTGACCTAATAGAATAGAACGTCCAACACATAATAGGGCTCCACACCTACCCTATCAGATAACAGATATGTCAATTGGCTAGGGTAAGGGTAGTTGACTGACATGTCCCAGCATGCTGAGGTGTTTTAGGTGTTAAAAAGATGGCTATCATAAGGATAGTTTGGGGACTTAAGCATGAATAACTGGGTTTGTTCAAATCTAACTTGCAGCTTTTACAACACTACCAGGGATGATAATACAACATTATGCTATCTATTGGTGCCTTGTGTGAGTGGAACTTTCACCCCCACAATATAACTAATAGTTAGTTTAAATTTGCATCAGCAGAATTACACCTTCTTGATGAAAATATTAACTGTATACCCCATAAAATCTTGCATGTTTATTACACGTGTGTTTGTATTCATTTAATTGTGTTATGTTCACTGAGGTTTATGTGCATAAAGAAATTACCCACACGCATGATAACTGGGGGAAATGATTACATTAGACCTTAGTAATAATGAAGTTAGTAATCTAGTTTTTATATAATTGAGAATCGCAAAGATAAATAGCCTTTTTAATTCTATCAATACTTGCATTGCATATGTCCATGTGGTTCCAGAAGTAATAACAGAGCACCAGTTGGACTCTATGCTTGCCGGAGCAAATGGTTCTTCATGAGGCTTAGAAAGCTTTGGACCGAAATAACATAAGCAGCAATATGGCACTTACTGATATTGTACAAATGCTGCATTAATGTTTGGTGGAATAGTCCAGTAAAGCTTTGAGCAGGCCATTACTAAATTTCCAATAAATATTTAAGATAAAAACTGAACACATCATATCAGCTGTATAATCATCATATGTGCACAAGTGATAAACGGAAATATAATAAAACAAGGAAGGCTACATTAACAAAAAGAGACCTCAGATCTTCTGGGAAAAGTGTATTGGACCGTTTCAAGTTCAAAATCCAGTAGTAATTGCTTTTACCAACACTGTCTTCTAATGCTTAGTGCAAAGGCTGTAGTAGGTAAATATTGTGCGGTCTATCCATAGGCGGAACTTTGAGACAGCGGTGTAAACTCCGGGATACTGGGCATCAGCACAGCCTTTTCCAAAGGACACTATGCCATAGACACGGCCTTCACACACTAGTGGACCACCAGAGTCCCCCTGAAACAGCAGAAACATAATGAGTCAGGCCATCTAATCCAATCCAACTTTATTTATAGAGCACATTTAAAACAACCGGGTTGACCAAAATGCTGAACATTGATATGAATAAACAATGTAAACACTTGATTAATAAACAATCAATTAGACAAATTCAACCATAAAATAAAATAACTCTCAGACAGATGTAAAATCCAAGGAAAGTGAGTTTTAAGTCTCGATATAAAAACAAAAAGGCTGGGGGCCAGTCTGACATGAGTCCATTCCATGGTATGTAGCCAACTGTAGTTCAACAGGTGTGGCTTGATTAAGGGATACCTTAATAATGTAGTGTGTACACTAGTGAGCAGAATTAACATGTGGACACGGCGGACAATTAATGTCTCTATGGTATTACCTGGCAGGCATCTTTTCCACCGGTGCTGTAGCCAGCACAGAGCATGTTGGCTGTGATGGTGCCGTTGAAGGAGTCTGTGCTGTTGCACCTTTCAGTGGAGACAATGGGAAGTTTGACCGTGCGGAGTGAAGAGGGGATTTGACTCCCAGTGGAGCTAGTGAATCCCCAGCCAGATACCCTGCATAGCCTGCCCACTGCTATGGTGGAACCCTGTCTGGGCAGTGGGGCGATGGCCACGTAACTATCGAGGTACACTGGAGCTTTCAACTGGAGAGATAAGTGTAAAGAGTGTGAACTTTGCACAAAGACAAGCAGCTACAAATGTTAAAACTTGGATACTTCAACAAATAACTAACATTACTGGAACTATATCATTGAGAAAAACATGACTCTTCGCTTATCACATGGCTTATAATTCAGTTTAATGGAGGATTGTTTAAAAATATATATAAATCATGTTTGAAAATGGGAAAAATATACAGTAGTAAGGTCAATCGTTAGTAACCAAAAACACTGATTGCTAGTAGTGCTGTGTAGTTTGCAAACTGATCTAATGAATATTCGTTCATTTTGAACAAATATTTAAGCGGAATCTTTTTTTTCCAATGATTTGTTCAATTGTATCATTTGTTCGATTGGTTTGCAGTGGATTTATACATGATCCGCTTTACGGTCTTCCAGCACAGTGGTTATAAAGCTGGGGGTCGCGAGACCCAGAGGAGAGGGTCACACGATTATTTTCAGAAATAAATAACATTTTTAAATTAGAAAAATTACATAGTTTAGACATAATTGTTAGTAATATTACAGTTTATACATTACTCTGATGTATCCTGCTACTAGCCTGTACTAAAATACTATAAATTTGATAACCCCTACTCTACCACGCCACGTTCCACATCTATGCAGAATCCCAGATTTAAAAAAAACCTATATAGCCAGTAGCATTTTAAAGACATATAATATGTGTAACTGTTTATTGGATGCATGGTACAAAAATGAACATGGATATCAATTTTGTTATTAGAAATCGTGTTCTTTTATATATCTACATGATTAAAACAATACATTTTACACAAAGAGTTTGCTCAATTTAAAAGGATACGTGATTGTATGATTGTAAACAGGGAGTACCTTATTGTATATAATGCTAGCAATTCATGATTGGAAGTAAGTATCTATGCAGAATCCCAGATTTAAAAAAAACCTATATAGCCAGTAGCATTTTAAAGACATATAATATGTGTAACTGT
>JAODLL010002214.1:0-12554 GCA_026546735.1 Forbesichthys agassizii
TATATATGTATATATATCACTCCTTTCAGCTCACTCATGGTGCATGCATAGGTGTTGTATTGCCACTAGGTGTCACTGTAGTCCAGAGTTAAGATTATGCTGCAATATCAAAATACCTTGCCCATGTAAATCTATTAGGTGTCCAGCATCCACACAAAACAAAAACGATTTTCCATCCTTATTCTGAAGGTAGATGCTGAGCAATACTACAGTGAATTAGAAGAGAAGTTGACGGACGAGTTCAATGCTGAGAAACATCGTATCTCTCTGAAGAGGCTGGGCATAGCCTTCGTCACGTTTCGGGATGAGAGGATGACTGCAGTGTGAGTGAGCTACCGTTTTAAAATCTAGGTCACACCTCATTGCGACAGGTGATGATGAATTAAAGCTACAAGCCCTCAGCCAGTAAAATTCTCTCCTCCTGTTCAGTTGACTTCTTTATCAACTGTCAAATGAAGTGGTCTGGACACAGGAACTAACAAAACGAGAAAGAAAAAAACTTGTGAAAACACCGACACTATAGGCTAAATTATAAAAATACAATGTGTCTTTATTGCTCTATTCACACAGCATTGTGAAGGACTACAAGCGGGTGCGATGTCGCCGCAGACCCCAACAGTCTAGCATCACCACTGTGGTGCAGTCTCCCCGCTGGGTGGTGAGGTACGCACCTGCACCCAACGACATCATCTGGTGAGTCCATGTAGGAATGACAAGCATGCACAAAATGTTGTGCTTATTTAGGATAGCATTGTTCTTATTATCCATTGGTTTGAGCTTATTAAGTAATTGCATTGTATTTATTCAGATGTATAGACCTACTATGTACCATGCCCTTCTGGGAGACAATAGAAATACTGTATTACTATAGTAAACACTGACTAGTGATACTGTAGTTGTTGTGGAGCAGGATTGCGGAAGCGCGCGCCCGCCTCTGCCGACCTGCGTACAAATTGTCTCTCTTGTGTCTCCCCTGCGGTCGGTCTCCATTGTATTAGTGTCTGAATTAACAGTGGAAATTGCTAGATCAGTTTGAGTGGGCTGTCCACGCCTCTTGAACAGAACACGGGGGAAAAAGCACACGTTACAAAGCATTCTGTAAGCCCTTCTCTACTGTGATTCATTTAAGAATGACTTGACATTTTTCTGTAATTGTTACCAAATGAAAACTGTGGCTTGCTAGTGCAATTACAAAGCTGATCGTATCAGTAAGTCATTTGTGAAATGAGCCACAATGCATGTGCTTTGTCTAGCACAGCCGTTAGCAGCTCGCTTCACTGACATTATGTAATAAGTGAGATATATGTATATATATATATATGTATATGTGTGTATATATATAGTGTATATATACAGCACATATATATGTGCTGCCATCTCTGTATATATACACTGTATATATATATATATATATATATACAGTATATATATATATATATACAGAGATGGCAGCACTCTCTGTCCTTGCTTCATGCCTCATTGGCATCTCTCTGTTTCTCTATTTATCTTTCTCTCTATCTCCCTCTAGCTCCTTGTTTGTGTACAAATGTGTTTGCACTGAGAAGAAGCAGCAGGCATGAGTCGAGACTGATTGGTTTTATTCAGAAGATTACATTTAAAGGGAACACCATGTAAAACACAGTCATGAGATTGTCTAGTCTACTGCACGAGAGATGTACTTGAGCAAAGCACGTCAAACAAGAGAGTCTGTTGCTATATTGATGCTCGTGGGGTTTACATAGGGGGTTTGATATGGTATTTGATGTTTTCAAACTCAACTGGCCACAAAAGTGCACGTGGCTTTGAGGGGAAGGGGTAGGGATCGGTGCACGCCTGTGAGGATGAGTTCCTGGTCTAGAGGAACAAACAGTCAGGACTACCTCTTCACAATCCACCTTGGTACCTCGACTAACCACCTCTCCACCTCCTAGCATGGAATCCTAGAATTGAATTATTATTTATTATTATTATATTTATTTATTATTATTATTTCTTATAATAAGTAAAAAAAACGTGTTCTGTTCTTATTTATTGTTATTAAGCACTTTAGTATTAAACCGTTTACTATTTAGTCCATTAGCAATTTTGTTTGGTGATGTCATTATATATTGACATGGTAGTAGTCACGATGACAAGATGCTGTAACTATTCTAACATAATATTGTTTGCTTTGTTGGTGTATGACCTGTCCATCTATTGAAAAATGTACTACATGTTTTGTAGTACATTTGTATAAAAGAGTTTTATCCAAATGTACTACAAAACCTGTAGTATGTTTTGTAGTACATTTCGATGAAAGCGTTTGCCAAATTCCATGACTGTAAAATGCAAAGTCGTCACCCTGCTGGGATGTCTGAGCTGAGATTTGTGTTGTTTTTGCTTCGTTCCTCCGGTTCCCAGGGAGAACCTCTCGGTATGTGGCTCCCGCTGGTGGCTCCGCTGTGTCCTTCTCAACATACTCCTCTTCCTCCTTCTCTTCTTCCTCACCACGCCTGCCATCATCGTCAACACCATCGACAAGTTCAATGTGACGCGGCCCGTGGACAGTCTTCGGGTCAGAGATTGACACACGCACACAGGAGGAGATCTCTGAGGGCCTTGTTTGGCTAAGGCCCTGAGTGAATTTGTCTGCTTTCTTCACACAGAACCCGGTCATTACCCAGTTCCTGCCCACCCTCCTGCTGTGGGCGTTCTCCGTGCTCCTGCCCTTCCTAGTGTACTACTCAGCCTTCTTTGAGTCCCACTGGACCAGGTACTGAGCAACTCTCCACCGTCTGAAATGGACAAAATGTATTTTTGCCTTCTGCTCTCTACTCTCGTCTCTCCTTCCCCCCACCCTTAATTATATTGCTCGTTCGCCCTCCCTGCTGCTGTCTGTCTCCCGGCGCTATTATTTTCTGAGCGGGTTGTCATAGCGATCTCCATACGGGCACAAAGACACAGTATGTGCTGTATGTAGGTGCCGACAGCTTCGCGCGGCACCTAGGAGCTCCTCGTCTCCTCGTGACCGCCCCCACAAATGTGTGGTGCGAGCCGAGATGTGCCGAGGGCCGAATGCAAATCGACCCCAGACGGCTGTGAGAGCCTGTAGCCTGTGATAATGAAGCCTGTCGGTCTTTTGAACAAGTTCCCCCGGCTTTCACAGCGGAGGAGCGATTTGTAGTGGCTGCACATTGACAGGCGGCGTGCGCGCATGTCTGTCTGCACATTTGATGTCGTGTTGCTTTGAAATGATTTAGCGCGTTGCTGCTCCTCAGGTCTGGTGAGAACCAGGTGGTGATGCACAAATGCTTCTTGCTGCTGGTCGTCATGGTGATTATCCTGCCTTCACTTGGTCTGTCCAGGTACATCTAGTCCTATACTGATTCATACGTCTGGTTTCACTTTCTTATGCTGTGGAATGCGCTGCCTTTATGTTGTTTACATTCTGTTGAAGGTATTCAAACAGGTTTTTAGCTAGACAAGGTGTGGCTGTCGGATGTATGTATGTATGTTTTTGCTTTGTATTATTTTTTATCTATTACTTTTTATTGTGAAGCACTTTGTGATTTTTATATGTGAATGGTGCTATATAAATAAACTTTACTTATTTACTTACTACATGGAATTCTGTAAAGATATTCTGTAAATAATACATTATAGTATTAACGATATAGTAATATGATGGTGATAATATTTTAATATCTATAATGTATCAAACAACAATGAAAAATGTATGAACAGTAATAAAGTTGAACCAGTCGCACATGATCTTAACATATATGTGTTTCTGTCCTTAGCCTGGATGTCTTCTTCAGATGGCTCTTTGATGTCCATTTCTTGGATGAGAAGGATGTCAAGTTCCAGTAAGAAATGCTATTCTGTTAAAGGGACAGTCCTCAGTTGTGTTATAGTGCCACAGAACTCCACATGGCGACTCCATCCAACTGCACGCAGATGGAGAGTGTTCCCACTTAAATGACGATTGGGTCATTTAGCGGACATTCCAAGCAACTTACAATGAGTACAGCTCTACGTATTTCTAGGAGCAGATAGGGGTTAGAAACTGGGGGCTCAAAATGATTTCTGGTCTAGTCTAGTGGCGCACTAGACTAGACTGTCTTGCCACATTTAAGTGACGATTGCTTGACAAACCATTACCATTAGAGGTATGGGGCCTCTCTGAAGACATTTTGATTGGGGCGGTATCTTCTCCCCCCCACACAGGTGTGTGTTCCTCCCTGACAACGGGGCATTCTTCGTCAACTACGTCATTACGTCCAGTCTGATCGGCACGGCCATGGAACTGCTACGCATCCCGGCGCTGGTGGTGTACGCCACCCGCCTCTGCTTCGCCAAGTCCAAGGCCGAGCGCATCCACGTGAAGCGGGTCAGCCACCCCCCCCCCTCCCCAGCCCTTCATGTTCCCCTGTGGTGCAGTGGGTCTAGGTGGCTCCCCTCTCCTGTGCGGTGGCGACGTTCCAACCACTTCTTTGTGTTTGCAGAGCCAGGCCTATGAGTTCCAGTTTGGTCTGGAGTACGCCTGGACCATGTGTATCGTTGCTGTCTGTATGACCTACAGCATCACCTGTCCCATTATCATGCCTTTCGGTAAGCACGGTTCTATATAAGTGTGGGCAGGGCCCCACTTCCCCACCAAATGGTTTGTACGGGAGGCTTTTTAGGGGTCGAGATGATTGATGTTTTTTTGTTTTTTTTTACTGGTGATTGTCCTTTTTCATATCTCTTTTTTAAAAATGTGCACGCATATTTCAACACAAATAAAGTTTAACATTGTTTGTGGCACCGTATGTGTGCATGCTAGCTACAATATGTGTCACTTTAACTGGGGGTGCTCATGGATGAACGCGTCTGACAACCACTGCTGCACATTCATCCAGTAACATGGATTACAACTCTGTATATGTGGCCTTTGTGTACTGTACTATGTGAGCGCACGTGGGTGAAGTGTCTCTCCAAATACTGTAACCTCTCATCCCTCCGATGCCTGCCAGCCCTGTGCAGACTGTGTGAATGTGCTCTGAGAGTCTTAAATGCTCAGACACAGCGAGTGTGGAGCCAGACGCCCACTGCACTCTTATTTGTGCCCAGAGCTCAACAAGCCACACTACAGAACTAACTGCTTAACTCACATGGTAGAAACCCACCGACCCTGGTGTTTTACATGTGCTTAAGCATTAAGTGGCCCAAATCATTAAAATGTCCAACTGTCATTTTATCCCTTTTCCCTGGTGTTGCTCAGATTTTTTAATTTTTTTTTTAATTAACTCGATTGGCTGTAATCTGACTGGGAGTTGGAGAATGGGTCAGACCATTCATTGGTTCAAATCCTTGAATGACATCACACCTGGGGTCAAATTTGACAGGCTTGTTTTGCACAAATATTTAAGATAAAATATTAAAAATATATTTAATATTATATTCATATTTAAATTAAATCTTATATTTAAATTATTACATTTAAAATGTTTAAATATAAGTTACACAGTAGACAGTTCTAAATTCAGGTCCCTTCAGACAACACAGGGGAACAAACAACATAATTGTACCCAGGTCCCTTTGAAACGAAGCCAAGTCACTTAACAGACGGCAAAGGACTGTGAAGTGCCGTATGTAGCTCAACAATTGATGTGTGGTCACTGAATCCTTCTCCTAGGCCTCGTGTACGTCATTCTGAAGCACATGGTGGATCGATACAACATCTACTATGCATACGTTCCCACCAAGCTCAACCAACACATCCACAGAGCAGCCATTAGCCAGGTCGTCGTGGCGCCAATCCTCTGTTTGTTCTGGCTGCTCTTCTTCTCAGTGCTCAGATTAGGTACCCCCCCCCCCCCCTCCTCCTCCTCAGCCTCTGTATACTGTTGTTTCTAAAGGAGACAGTGTGTTAGGCACACAGTGAAGTGCAACAACGTTGTGTTGCCCTCTGTGTCCATACAGGCCCTGTGCATCCCATCACCCTCTTCACCTTCGTGTCCCTGCTGTCCTGTGTCCTTCTGTCCGTCTTCCGCTTGTGCCTTAGGAAGCAACCCGACAAGTCAACAAGCTATCAGGTCAGATCCGAGTTGTCGTAATGCACCTTCATGGCACTGCCTCATTCAGCTGCCCAGCCGGGGGGGCTACCTGTGTGCTTGCAGTGTAAACAATCATACTGTTACATTTTAAAGAATGTGACGTGGTCGCTTCGTTTTATTTCTGCGGGGTGTGTGTGTATTTACAAGATGTATGAAAAATGAAGATCACTGCACGTTCTTTAAAATGTAATAGTATTGTTTTACTGTAAATGTAAAAATAAATAGTTCTATGAATACAAATTTAAAAATGCATATATTACATGTAAGTAAAAAATAAAAATGTGTAAGTTATCTGAGAAACTGCTGCATAATTTCAATTTCAATGTACATACATACATACATACATACATACATAATGAACTGTATATCTGTAATATTCAGTATGAAAGTCACACGTGTTAGTCTTTCTCAAAATTAGCCATGGCCTCATATACAGCAAGAAGTTGTTCATGATTTGTAAGCTGTCACGCATGATGAACCATTGCTTTCAACACCGCACCATTAAAATATTTAGAACATTGAGAAATATTCTAAAAATGTTAAAAAACGTGATTCAGTCTCCCCAAAACTTCTCACAACCTACAACATCAACAACTTATTGAAGTGACTTGTCATCCCGGTGCCTCACTGTTGTTGGTTTGTTTGTTCCAGATGTCTGACCAGCCTTTTGTTTTTGTTCCAGATGTCTGACCAACCAGCAGAGGAGCCATTCAGTGAAGCCGAAAGGACCACTGTCACCTCCACCACTCCCTCTAATGTACAGAACTTTGCTGTGTTTTGATTTTGATAAAGTGTAAATGCACCCTAAAATGTGTTTCTTCAGCTGTAAACAAAGTAATAGGATTGGTCTGTGATGAGTAACATCAGTGCTGGTGTCAATATCGATGTCAATATCGATGTAACCGTTTTTGTAAAACTCTGCATATTATGGGCTTTAAACAGCTACAGGTCATATCTGTTAAACATCACCCCAGGACCTGGCTGGTTTTCACCAGTACACTTAGTACGCTCATACGTCATAAAATTCATATGCTAACGTAACGTTAATGGGGGTCCCCCTCTCAGCCCCTCCCCTCCCCTCACTCAGCTCCTTGATGCATTTTTCAAAGTTGCAGTGGGTGGAGTCAGGCTCAGAGCTGGGCTGTTTGGTGAATTATTCCCAGATTAGGGTTTAAAATGTTTGTTTTCCCCCCACAGGTTATTCTCCTACTTTGCATGAACAACTGTCATCTTGCGTCAGTGCAATCACACACACACTATCTGTTAAATATGTTTGGCCATTATAAAGCAGATGAGTGCTCGTTTTCTTTAGCCGCTGTTACAGATTTCTCCCATAGAGGTTTTCAAATTCCTGAAGTGGTCTGTCTCTTCCAAAATGTCTGACTGTATTTCTCAGATTCAGGGGCATGAAAATAATTATTCATATCACATTATTATTATTATTATTAGTAGTAGTAGTAGTAGTAGTAGTAATAGTAGTAGTAGTAGTATAGTAATTGTAAAATAATTAGTAATAAAACCTAATTGACTAAATTGACTCCCTCTCTTCCAGTTGTTTGTTGCATCTGTGTTGTTGGAGCCAGAGCTGGTTTTGACACCCATGCCCTCCCCAGCGCACCAGCGCTACGGAGCCATGGCTCGCTCGCAGAGCACCAGCCATGTTCCAGGAGGGGAAGAGGACCCAGTCCAGACCCACGAGACAGAGATCAAAGACCCCCCAGACTCCTACTGCACCCTCATGGGCAGTCCAGTGGGCTACCATTAGCATAGCCCCCCGCCAGCATACCGTATGTCCATGTGTCCTGTAGCTGGGGCAACACAGAGAGCTAAATGCCACGATGCTGCGTTTTGTTTTTCCGCCTCTGACCTCGGACTGCAACTCAGCTGCCTCAGACCCTCATACTAGACCGAACCTCTCAGGACAGGCTAGAACCCACCTGCAGCACTGTGGGATTGTGGGAGAATGACGGCTGTGAACCTCTTATACAGTATAGGCCAAGATGACTGAAATACTGTCTCGTTAACACCACCATCTCATGGCTTTCCATTTGAGGGTACATCACCCTACATACATGTCCGCCTATTTCACAGTTAGACGTACTCCTTTACTGTTATTCCATCAGCTTTCCAGGTCTGAGGTGTGTGTGTGCGAGTGTGTGCGCGTGGAGTTAAATGCACTGAATAAAACATGTTGGAAGTACCTTTTGTTTAGATGGCCGAGACACTGTCCGTGTGTGTCTTGCGGACATGAGTTGAGGTGAAAGTTCCCATTTGAAGCGGGCGGTGTGAGCAGGCCTTCCCCGACAGACTGACAGACTGACAGCGTGATGAGACAGAGGGTGAGGGCAACAAGTTGTGAAGCCATCTGCAGTGGGAGTGCAGAATGCTTCTCAGAGATGTAATATACAGTACAAGCACTGTGTAGAGGCACAAGAAGCTTGTTTGTAACCATGGCTTGTTGTAATTACCATTTTAAGGTTGCTATTTTTGCTATTAAATTGGTTGTTGTATGTGGTGTCCTTGATATTGTGCTTTTGGTTTTGGGTGGGGCTATTGGGAGTTATTTTGCTGTTCCCTCTTACTCCAGCAGAATGGCCATTATACCGGTAGTCTTTGATCAGTTGGATATATGTATTTAATGTAAATGAGTTAGGTTTATTAATTAACTTGGAAGCTACAGTAATAATCAATCAACTTTGATATGCCTTGGATTTTGCGCTCATTATATTAAGACAATAATGTGAATGAAAATAAAGACAATTTACATTTTTGACAATTAATATTTTAAAGGGACACTCCATGACATGTCCAGAATTACTCATCCCTCAACTCTACCCTCTAAATCTACATCTGTCCTAAGTATACACAATTCTCCACCCCGTCCCTTACTGCTTTACAGTACACACACATTTGTGTTTACAACAAATAACATGTACATTGTGTACTAGATTATACTTAAGCCTATTGCACACTGCACTCGGAGCAGGTGCAGAGCTGAAGCACACAGGCTTTCAGAGCTATTTCTCCACCGTTTTGCACACTTTCTGTGGATTGCAGGCAGTTTATATTCGCCCCGCCACTCACGTTGAATTGCATTGAACATTAAAATGCATGACAGTTATATAGACTCACTAATATGTGTTACTGTCTACCATGTACAATATGCCCATAGAACTTCACACCAACGCTCTGTAAATGTGAGGCGGGATGGTGGGGAAAAAAAAATCAAAGTGGATACGGTGTGCATCAGCTCCACTTGCAGTGCTTTATGCTGTTGCCATTACATCAAGGCACTGGTCACCATGGCTACCCGTTGCTTATGCTCCTGCGTTTATTGCTTTCAAAATATAACCATGTTTTACTATACAGCTACAGTATATTCTGGAAGAAAGTTGTGCATCTGTATTTATTTGCTTCTAATTTTACAATATGTCCAGATGTTTCAATAGTAGCTATACAGAATGTGTTGATGACAGTTTTATAGTCTGGCTTGTGGGTTTTTCTGCTTCCAGGAGGATGTAATATTTCCTTGCCAAACTGAATGTAAACTGATGGTGGTTTTGTATCATGTTATCATACTGTGCCTTGAAAAATATAAATTTTGTGGGACAATCCAGCATGACTTGAATTATGCTGCATGGACTAAAATCTAAAGATCAGGAAAATGAAACAACCGCAACAGATTTTAACATTTCATTCCATAGCACATAATAATTAATCATATTATTATATTCATTAGACAGCGTGAGCCCCACCTAAAGGAAAATGTTTATTATATTGTGTGATATTTTATTTTCACTATACAAATATTTAAGGTACATTTTAGTTAAAGCCTATTCCTGTATTTTCCTGTATTCTGCCCCACCGAAGAAGTCAAAAATGTATGTATTAAAATGATGTTATCCTGTACAAATATGTGGTCTGAACAATATGGCTTTGGCAGTAGGCCTACAGTGTACTGGCTGTGTGCATAAATACACACACATGCACACACACACAGACTTGAATAGGTTTATAATGCTTCAGATAGGCCTATAATGTGACATTCAGTAGGCTAGTACAACAAAAGCCAGACAATGTGACTGAAGGTTACCAGTTTATAATGTCTAACATAGCTATGCAGGTCTACATGTGTTGGCCTATGTGGTAATCCGTGTGTAAGTGTAATGTGGACATGTAATGTGTATTTTGACATATTTTAAGGAGAAATCTGAATTGTACTACAAAAGTCTACAGTAGTCTATGTGATAATCAGGGTGTATTGTGGACCTATTGTATTTTTTTAAGGTGTGTGGCTATCTGAATTTTATATTTTAGGAGCTATGCTGCTCTTCAATTGTGATTTCATAACATAGCGGGTATAATTGAACATATGACTTAAATTAGAGTTATTTGTTTTACATAAAAGGAAATTAATTTCTACCTTTTTATCATTGTTGTAAACGTGAAATTTGACAAATGAGTCTTTAGCTGGCCACATGCTCAGAAGTCAACTCTGCAGAGTGATGCAGTAAAACCGTTTTAAAGAGCAGATTACCTCCTTTGAAAAACCTCTGACTTCTCAAATCTGCTGTGGGATTAATTTAGTTTCTCTGGCTATTGAAATAATTTGTCCTCCAAATCTATAGATTTATAATTCACTCATTGGATCACAGAGGCAAAAACATGACATATCAGTATAAAACTAAAACCTATTGTAGACACAAAAAATGTCATATAATTTGAGTAGGATTCATGGTAGTAGCAACCCTACAGTTAATGTTATAATTACAGTGAAAACATATTCATCCATCTTATCTGTTCACAGTGAAATCAATGCTGTTGGCCCGGCCATAGAAGAGCTATTTGTGGGTACAGTGGATTGCCCTGCCCTGGTCCTCTTTGTTATGAAACTTGTGTGTTGGATACTTATTATAGATTTCTCTGAGTTTTGCCGGGAAATCAGAACATACATTTGGCTAGCGTGATATAATTGGAGATGTTTTTCCTCAAGGTTGAGGTTAAGGACAGCGTGTGCGTAATTTACCTCTGTCAAACTGATGGATCTGCATCTGTCTAAAGTGATGTGCTGTAATGTGAAATTAAAATGAAATCCAGGCATGCCTCCGATCCATGTGCTATGAGGTGGTCATTGCCATCCTCTGCTGTGGAGAAGTGTGTTGAAGGAAACTGAGTCACAGTTGAGTGGTAGGTAGAGAAGGCATGACCCTGGCACGGGCACATAATGGGCTATCTTCTCTGTGTCGTGTATCACATATCCGTGCATGAGTAAATATTTGGCCAGAGAACTTCAGTAAAGCCAAAGGTTTTACTGAAACACAGCTGGTGTCTGGCCTCCCATCGGAGAGCTGTTGAGGCTACTTCACAGTACATTATCAAGACGCTCAGTGAATGATATCATATTCAGAAATATTTTAATGACATACACGTCCTCTGTTATATAAATGCACTATGCAGATAACATATACTGTATAACTTGGTGAGTCATCCTGATTGTTACCCTACTCCACAGACACTAACCCCACAGAGCCCATCCAGAACCACATGGCTAATTAATGTAGGTTCTCAACTCTCACTGGAGGCTTGGCAAAGACAGTTATTGACATAAGGCTGTAACAACGGTAGTCTATATGCATTTGGATTACAATATTACAAATAGGCTCATGAATGCCTCGCTACTGAACAAATGCCATCTCCCCCTCATAGGATATACAAATCTATTCAACCGGCACTTACAGTAATATACATGACTACATAGTTTTCTTTGCCACGGTACTGTAAATTACATTTCCCCCTGTCACCCCTGGCAACTGCAGAGGGACCATTTCAGGTGAATAGCCACACACATCTTCTGTGTGTGTGGCTCACCACTCTCATATGTCCTGGCCAGATGCTTTAGAAGAAAAAAATGCCTTCACCTCCGTTTAGTCCCTTGTTCAGTTCAAATGCACATACATCAGTTACTGCTGTTTTGTATAATATTGTTGCTTAAAGGGCTGCAGTTGACCTATAGGATGTTGTATATAGTATTTAATTTAATATACGGCAAACCTATTTACATTAGCTGTAATAATACAGTTAATGTCAACAAGTTTGCAATATATTAAGTAGACAACTGAGTCCTTGGAAGCCGAGGAAGTCTGTTTGTTTTTGTCTGTAACATTAGTCCCTATAGGTAACTATTTTCCAGGCTCTCAAACTAAAATTATTTTACCATTTAATCACTAAAAATACAAAAAAAATTTGAGGGGATGGAAGACGAAGTGGTTGGGATAAGGAGTTAGGATAAAGGGTTGGGATAAGGGGTTTAGAAGATAAAGGGGTGGGATGAGGAGTTTAGAGGATAAAGGGTTGGGATGAGGGGTTAGAAGGATAAAGGGGTGGGATGAGGGGTTAGAAGGATAAAGGGGTGGGATGAGGGGTTTGGGGGATAAAGGGTTGGGATGAGGGGTTTGTAGGATATAGGGGGGGGAAGTG
>JAODLL010002215.1:0-12554 GCA_026546735.1 Forbesichthys agassizii
ACACCCCCCCCCCCCCCACACACACACACACCCACACACACCCAAACGACCCCACCCCCCAAACAACGTGTACCATGTGTACACCAACACACAGTATAGATATGGGCTGGCTGCAGTATAACCCCTGGAGCAGTAAATCATAGTGACGCTACAAACACGCAGCAGCTCTCATAATTGACACGCGGCTGCGGGCTGGAAGTGCGTATTCACCAATACTCACTGGCTCGCATTAGCTGCCCCTGTCGACCGAACACCTGGGAGAACGGGTTTCGTCTGCAGGTGAGTGTCTCCTCCATGGCCGAGCCGTGTATAGGGTGGGCGGGTGTGGGGGTGTGGTACGAGCTGGCGTCTTATCCCAGATGAAGTGCGCCGAGGGTCAGCCTCGATCGGCGGTCCTCTCCGTAGCAGAGTCTGTCTCTCTCTCTCTCTCTCTCTCTCTCTCTCTCTCTCTCTCTCTCTCTCTCTCTCTCTTTCAATCTCGCAAACTCACGCTGTCGCCCCGTGGACGTCCTCCGGCTTTCATTTGCCTTCGCTGCTGCTGCCTGCGTGCTGGCTGCAGATCAGCCCTTTGTCATGGTCCCACACGAACCGTGTCAGGGAGTCGCAACTCGCAACCTCAACTGATCCGAGATCTGCGCTCCACTCGCCCTCTGCCTGCTCATTAGCGCTCCCCAGAGACGCTAGTAGTTACAGAGAAGCAACGAGGGAGGAAGAGAATGAGAAAGAAATAAAGTAACACAGAGAGAGAGAGAGAGAGAGAGAGAGAGAGAGAGAGAGAGAGAGAAAGAAACAGGAATCCTGCTACACGAAAAAAGCATGCAGTCTCTCCTCCGATTAAAGTGAGCACAGAGGACTGCATAGCCTATGTGCGTGCGTGCCTGCGTGCGTGTGTGTGCGGAGCCAGCTAAAACACGACTACAGCTTCTGCTGCTGTTGTTGGTACTTCAATCTTGGCTGCTGTGAATCTCTCTCTCTCTCCCTCTCTCTCTCTCTCTCTCTCTGCTAATGGGTGCTGCTGAGTGTGATATGAGTAGAAATGCTGTGAAATGGAGAGCTTAGTCCTACAAATGATACATGTGTTAACATCTCTCTCTCTCTCTCTCATTCAGATATATTTTGATAGCTGGTGCTGTATCACACACACATGCATACAGGCATTCAGACCATTGTTAGTCAAAGATCACATTGGCCACATACAGTAGCTCACAGAGCATAATAGGGTTAGCCCAACTTAATGAAGTGAAACCATTGAGATGCTAAATACGTGGAAACTAACGGGTCCAGTGAATCATTAAAAATGGATCTGCATCCTTTATTAATATCCTCATTATCATGGCAGTTCCCATGTGAACCATGAGAGACGGCGAGAATATAGCACACATTAGAAATGTATCCTAATTGTAAACTCAATAAGCTCTCAAACCTTTTTCAAAACTTCAGCAAGATATCATCTGCCCATTTAAATTAGTCTTACGTAACTGTTCACAGGCAGAACATTGCCATGTTTTAAGCGTTCCAGTCTCCTGGCTTGGTAGTTTGCCGAGTAGTTCTGCGTAGTTCTACGCTTTCGTTGGTTCCTGTGCACATAGTGAGTGCAGCTTGATTTGTACAGGGTGTGTTTAATGGCACACTTAAAACAAAACAGTGCGTAACGAGCTGGATTAAAGCTAGTCTCTTAGAGCCATCTTTACTTAAACATAGTCTGGATGGGAACACAGCCAACACAAAACCTGCCTATTTTAAAGGAAGATATATTTTGATTGACATGAACGACGACCAACTAACCTCTCATCCACCTAAACGGACTATGCACTTAGTGGAGGAGATTGTTTACATACCAACACCACAATTCTGGCTGTTTGAAGGTCATGCAATGCTGTTAAAAGAATATGGTTATTAATAGAAGCTGATACTACTGTAGATTAAAGCAACAGAAACATGCCTTTGTGGGCACAGTCTGATCATAAGATGCATTTGCTTTGGAATGTTGACGCTGTCATTTGGACTTCAGCATTTTTGTACAACAATGTGTTCTGTAAAGCATTATTAGTTTTAAAGAAATGTAAATCTAATACACTTTTCCAAAAGTGTAGCTAATATCTCTTCTATGTCTGTCGCCTGTGTGCACTGAAAAATAATCTGGTGTTGCTACACAGCCATGGCTCGTTAGTGTAAATAATTGGAACACAAACAAAATGGTGGCGAACCCACCATAGTACAACACTGCCCCAGTAATATGCATCCAAAGTGGGGGGAAGAGGGAGCTTCTGAGCGAGCACTGAAGGAAGAGATGTTTGGTCGTCTTGTTCAATATCAACAATCTGTCTCTAGCTTTAAATCAACACATCTGTAGGATCACCTGTAGAAAAGCAGAGCCTGCCCTTGTTGTACAGTGTCTCCTCACGTTTCCCCGTAGCCTGGCTCCACCCGACTATTGCTCTTAATTCTTAAATTTCGTCAATTCGTCAATTTTTTTTTGCTGAGATTATAGTCTGGAAACCCTGTTCACACTAACGTTTTCACAGCCACCCTGCTGGCGGTCAAGTCAGGTTAGTGTGATGACGTTGAAGTTAGAGCTAGATCAAAACAGCAACGTTGATTGGTTAAATGCTGTCCAATAGCTTCAAAATGTATCAGAGGTCTTCTACACCCAGTAAGAAGGAACGACTGTTAAGGCTTGGCTTCCTAATCGAGCATGTCCATGTCCAAAAAGAGAATTTTAGGTCGGGTTCTGGCAGGGTATTTGGTGCTGAAATCGTCAGGTCGACGGTATCAACAATTCACCCAGGAGTGGTGGTAAATAACCCTCAGCCATTAAAGGCAGATTGATGTCCACATAACCAAATAACCTGTAGCCTACATGGAAATAAAATTATTCAACCTGACTTAACTACTGCGTACTGTATTTACATTTTATGAGACAGGACACACAGGGGAAAACACGAATTACAGTGATACGTCAGTAACTGGCAGGCTGGTAGTGGCTAGCAATATACTGTAAAACGTAGAAACCACACTAACAAAGAAGCATGAACAGCCTGTTGTATACTGTATCCCTATTTTGCTCCCACAATACCAGTTAAATACTCATTTAAATTCCACCGAATGCAGGTTGCATGTCATTCCTTGACTAATTGAATATTGACATACATTTGATGACTGGGGTTAAATGTATACTTTACAATCCATATATTGTATCTTGGACCTAATGTAGTAATTCCCACTGTTACTGCAGAACTAGTCACATGATAGAAGGTATATTTGAATCATATTTGTATATGAACACCACCACAGGAAGTAGAAGATACTTATTTGATACATTCTCTTATTAAAGTGTAGTAACAGGAAGTAGAAGATACTTATTTGATACATTCTCTTTTTATAGAGTAGCAGCAACTGTACAGATAGTTGTGTATTTCTAATTAATGAAAACGTTCAGTAGACCAAAGAAATTCCACATAAGCATGTCAGTGTAAACTCCCAAATCTCCATTTATTATAACACGCGCTTGGAATACATAAACATTAGTGCAAATCATACTTACAATAACCATCCAAGAGATTGATATTTGATTTTAAATTAATAAATATAAACAACTAATTTGTATTACACGTTTGAGATGCTACAAGCACTTTTCACAGTTAAACATTCTCTCAAATCATCCTGGACATACAAACTTGTTCACCAACAGGAAAAGTCCTATTTGACCAATGCTGAAAAACATCAACTACCCTGTAATGCCAACAAACAATAACACAAAAATGACGCGCACACACACACACACACACAGGACCAAGTCAGGAACAACCCTGTCATTGCAAACATTCCATTCTTTGATTTGTACTGTACATATTCATGAGACACATTTTAGATGAGACTGAATGTTCAGTTCAGTATGAAATCCATGATGGCAAACTAATCTCATCTTATATTTCTAAAGAAATCAGTGACTTTTTCTTTGTTATGCATTTGTAAAATGTGTGCAAATGATTTGTTTCCAGGTTGTTTTTTTAAACTGCCACCAAGGGAAAATATGAGCTGGATTCAATATGACAATCATGTGGGTTGAGATTACTACATAAATATATGAACATCATTTTTTTTTTAGTAACAATAAGAAACTTCACATTTATGATGGCACATCATGAGTATTAGTCTGAGTAGAATTAGCAGTCATAATAAATAAATTATTCCCAAAACCGATTATATACAGTATAATTTACACACACACAATTTTGAATTGCACGTGTTCTGGAATTAAATTTAGCAAAGGGTACATTCAAATCAATACTTAATTTATTACAAAATAATATACAAAATTAATAGTGCAGATTTCCCCTATATTTATATATATAAATATATATGCAGCTCACAAGTTTTACTTTAAATTCCGTTACAGTTATTATAGGCGTGTATCGGCAGACAGCTTAATTTTGTTTTAATTTCATTCATGACTCATTTAATGCAGGTTTT
This sequence comes from Forbesichthys agassizii, assembly GCA_026546735.1. Classification (NCBI taxonomy): domain Eukaryota; kingdom Metazoa; phylum Chordata; class Actinopteri; order Percopsiformes; family Amblyopsidae; genus Forbesichthys; species Forbesichthys agassizii. The sequence goes on from JAODLL010002215.1 coordinate 4,474, forward strand.
CATCCTGCATTAAATCCAGCCTGGTTAATGAACTACATTATGCATACCTGCATCACGATAAGCACGCCTAGATGTGTAGGCCATAATCTGCAGGGTATTACGTGAAAAGTTAATGTGTTGCACTCTGAGCATGCGATAAGAGTTTAAAAAAAGAAAAGAAAAAGGCCACAGACCCAATTGGAGGAATAAGTGCAACTACATGTGGGGAAATAAATATGATCGTTACCCATCTTGTCTCCCAGGTCAGGTCGGCGCACCCTCACCCCACTCCATACCTCTGCATTCTGACATGCGTCAGCCCGTCACAGCAGATCCTTTCCTGAGATCTACACCGTCTGCTGCTACTACTACTATTATAAAAGTATGCAAATACTGGTTAATAATTACAGCAACACACTGCAGGCTTCTGTACGGAGTCATTCTCTGCCCAGTCCGGCACGCCGTCCTCCCGAAGGCTACGGTAGGCGGAGCTACATTCGTCTTCTTTGAAAACAGGATTAGTTAATGAAGACGTTGGTGGTTCACACAACAGGCTCCTAAAGAGAAAAGGAAGTACATTAAATATAAGTACATTCATCATCATCGTAATAACAACAACAACGTTATAGGATATTATGGCTGGTTTTCAGAATGGGATGTCATTTATTTATACCCCGTGAGATAACACAGTGTAGCACAAATCAATAGACGTAATTCACCCCCCTTAAAATCTGCACGCCTCTACATTTTATCACTGTGCCAACTGATGTAAATAAAGCATGAACTATTTACCTGGTTTTCGCCTGGAGACCGCCGAGTCGTCACCGGTTTATCTTTTGATGCAGCATTCTGTGGCAGGCTGCTATTGGCACTCCCACCTTCCCTGCAGAGACTGGGAAGCGGCTGCTCCCTGGATTCCCAGGCGCCCGGAGACTGTGGCGTTTTTTTCAGTGTGATTTTGACGGGCACCTCTCTGACGCCGGGCTGCACCCGACTGTACTGCCGCATGGATGCGGTGAAGGTGCGAGACACCGGGGGCTCCGGGACGATGGGCGTCTCTTTTATTCCCGTCTTACTCTTCTTGGCGGACAAGACGGTCTGCACCGGCAGGACAGCGGGCCTCTTAGCAGGACTGGAGGGCTGAGCACGGTCCGTGCCCTCCTGGGCTTGACGCTTGTCCTCGGGGTGGGCTGCAACCCTACGCAGGCTTCCGTTGTTTTCCTTGGTGACGGAGACTCCATCTTTCCTGCCCCTTGACGTTTTGTGCTTCTTGGGGCAGACGGCCATGTGCTTGGTCCTGCTGCGGCGTAGCGTGAACTCCCTGCTGCAGTGTGAGCAGGCGAACAGTTCCTGCTCGTCGCCGGCGGAGGTGGTTTTATTGGACGCCGTGGCCGACTTGTACCTCTGCGACATCGCCCTCTGAATTAACTTTTTCTTTGTCTTGCTGAACGTCAGCTTGACTGGCTCCTGGTACGGTTTAGACCGGTTGCCCTGGCTACCGTGGTGGGAACCGTTTAAGCCGTTCGTAGAGTTTGTTGTGGAAAGCACTCCATTTTGAGCTTTAGCGAAGTGGCGAAGCGGGATGGGATTCTTTTTGGGCGTGTAACGTCTCTTGTCGCTGGCGTTGGCGCAGGCAAGTATGTGCTTGTGCAGCTCCGGCATGTTAACAAAGCTTTTGCCGCACTTGGTGCAACGAATGGCCGTGCTGAAGGTCTGCGGGATGTTGTGTGTGGTAAAGTTGGTGGCCGAGGCCATGGATCCGGCGGGTGATCTGTTGTGGTAGGGAAAGGGAGGCGGCTTGAAGCTGGGATAGTGCTGGTTAAGGCCCAGGCGAACATTGAGGGCCTTGCCCCCGTCTGAGGCCAAGATCTTAATAGTAGTCAGGAGCTCTTCGGCCGCTGTATCGACGTCACCCTTTTCTTTTTTCACAGGTTTTTCAGACTCTTCGGAAGCCTCCGGGTCGACTTTAGCGGCGCTGTTGTAGTTCGGCTGCCGCAGCTTTCCTTTCTCCTCCTCAGTGTACGTACACTGCTGGCCGGGGTGCAGCTCCTCCTGGTGATGCTTCAGGTTGCAGAGGTAGACGAACTCCTTGGTGCACGCGCCGCAGAGGTAGGTGGCGCCGACGCCATGGAGCTTCGCGCGATGCTCCAGCAGGTCGCTTGGCGCGCCGAAGAGAAGCACGCAGAACTCGCACTTGTAGGGCCACTGGTCCGCGTGCTCGCCCACGTGGCAGCCGAGCTCCTTCATCGAGTGAAAAGGCGCGTTGCACACATTGCACGCAAAGTTCTTGGCGAACGTCTGCTGCTGCTGCTGCTGCTGTTGCTGCTCTCCATCAGGCGCGTCGTTACTTGGGGGCTCGATCATGTCGGCCGGCTCCGGAGGGAGCAGAGTTTTGGGTGAGACGTCATGAGCGGCTGAGGAATCACCGTCGGCGGGTTCCTCGTCTTTCGGGGGTGGCGCCGGCTTCCGCTCTCCTTCACAATCATCGGGCTCGGGGCCGAGAAGAGGTGCGTCGGCGACCGGACACTCGGACGCATCTGGAGGGGTGGTTGACAGGGTAACGGATTCTGCGATAGAGGACATGAGAACCGTTTGAGAGTTAGGCAATGACACCACCTGCTGCTGCTGCTGTTCGTTGCGATTTATAACCAATTGTGTGGGGGCCGGAGGCTCAACAGTATTCTCTTGTGAAGCAATTGCAGCAGGAGGAATATTCCCTGGTGCGTCAAGGGCAATTGTGCATTCTATCAACACCGTGTTGCTGGTTATATCGTAAGCGTTCAGAAGGGAATTGTTCAAAGTCACAGTGGGCGTGAACGGCACCTCTGAGCCAATAGCCGTCTCTAGCATGTGCGTATCGAGAGAAATTGGATCAGCGAGAAACATGTGGCCCGGCAGACGCAGGTCCGAGTCAAGAGGTTGCGACAAGGTAACAAGATTTGCTGCACTTGCGGCTGAAAACGCGGCTGTTAAATCGCATTCTGAATGGCTTATCGAACTTTCTGCGCAGATTACGAGGGCCTCGGGGGCCCCCTCAGGGGTCAAAACCCCATAGGCCTGGTGCGAGTGGTCAGAAGCAGAAGCTGACAACGGAGCTAGCACCGTGATTAGCGAAGGAGCTGCCGGCAGTGTCGAGTGCAAGGCTTGTGAAGCGAGCGCTATAGCGCACGAGGAGGCTGAGGCGGGCTGCAGGGAAACAGGGGTCAGAGACGACGACGATGGCGGCGGCGCGAGAGAGCCGGCGGGCAGCGCGAGGCCAAAAACAAGCTCGTCGTCGAGCGGTTGCATCGAGGAGGCCAGGTCTGAACCCGGAACTACGGCAACGTCCGTGAGTAAAGGCATTCCCGCATTAATGCCTTGCGCCGCGTCGTCGCGCGCTACGTACTCGTTAAGTAGCACCTTCTCCAACACGAAGGCGTTGGGTTTTTTAACGAGCGGATGCGTGGCCAAGTTCAACGTCAGCTCTGCGGGATCAGTGGAATGCCTTTTCTGTACGCTCAGGTCCAGCACAGCCTCCAGCCGGTCATCTACGCCTTCACGTCTATTAATGGTGTAGGAGAGATCCAGCGGTTGTTGGTTACAGGAATTGCCACCAGTGATTGAGGGCCAGCTCTCGGCTACGACGTGACTGGTTACCTGCTCCTTTACATGTGGAGTTGAATTATCTCCAGTGGATGCGGTGTGCAGAGGTAAGGCGTGCTGCATTTCGCTCTGGACTATAATAACGCATTCGGAATCTCCCGTTTCTAGCTCCGACACCGTGTGTTGCTGTGGCGATGTGGGCGGCGGTCCTGTTCTTCTCTTAAACCTTGCTGCTCCTGCAGGCAAGACAGACAAAGAGAGAGGTGGACAAAGTTTCTGTCCGTCCGCGATGAGGGCCAGCGTAGGTTTAAGACCGTCTTGCTTCTCCAGGATTTGTTTCAACTTGGGAGAAACGAACACAGTCTTTTCCTTCTGTAAAACTGTTGGGTCTGTACTCTGGGGAAGAAGATTTTCTATTAGGGTGGACACTAGCGATGCCGACGAAGAGGACATCATCACCTCAGACTCCAGTTGAGTTTTAATTTGGGATAAAAGAGGAGGAGTAGCAGTCCTCCTCTTTGCCGATGGTTGGAAAGTTACCTCGCTACTCAACAGCACATCTGAATTCAGAGCCTGGCTGATTTGGGCCGGGTCCAAAATCAGTGTGTCCAGCCCCATGATGTGAGAAGATCCAGAGTTAACATCGACTACTTCGCAGCTGCTAACCGTGCTTGTTGACACGATCTTTCCATCAATGTAAAAGCTGAGGTTCTCTGAGACGCTGCTCGACACGTCCAGCATGTACTGTTGCGCATGTTCGACCCTGTCCAGAACGGCTATGGGGGCTGTGCTTTCATTGAGCTGCGGTTCTTGTGCAGAGCCACCGGGGGGCGCCCTCTCCAGATGTTCCTGCTGGGTTTCGTCGCGTCGTTTTAGCCGAAGATGCCGCTCGTGGATCCTGCGCTCATGTCTGCGTTTGTTAGTATGTGTATTGAAAGCCTTTTGGCAGTACTTGCAAGAATGACTCGCATCTTCTAGATTCCCTTGTTGTTTGTTAATAGCGGCCACCCTGGGCACCACAGCAGCACTAGAAGCACTATGAGGAGAAGCGTCTACAGTTTGCGTGGCACTGCCTGGAGCATGAACTGGCCTTGACGCCTGGCTGGTGTTGTGATGTCTGTATGAGTGTGTCTGGTTATGTGTGGAGGGCCGGACGACACGGTCCAGGCTTTGGCTGTTTCCATGACGCCCTTCACCTTGCCGAGCGGGAAGTGACCGCGCATCCTGCTGGTAAACATAATCATGGTCATCGTCAAAAGTTTCCTCGTGATGAGCCTCCCTCATCTCACCTTCCTCATCCTCCACAATATCTTCATCGTCCGCGTATTCAGATATGTATAAGCGAGGTGAATCATCCATCATCTCTAATGGTGGAATTCTCTTCTACATGCAGTTCTCTCACAGCAACAAGTACAAGACAGCTTTCACACCTGATGAAACAAATTTAAATGTTATTAAGACGTGTCATGTGAAGGGTAAAAAACTTAAAATAACAACAGAAGCATTAAAAAAGTGATAAACTTCATGTATTTTTCATTTTTCAACATCATACAATTTTATACAAAATATATTCTTAGCCTACATTTCTAACTTACCATTTTAATGGTCAGTGCAGAGTACAGCATTTCCCGAAGATGAACGCTTCTGGCTGCTATGGAAAAAATGTAAACATTTGTATTTAAAGCTAATAAGGAAGCATTGGTGTATATGAGAGCAGTATGCTAACTTTTAGCCTATGCAATTCCAAAATGTTAATATGCAATCAGTACTTTGCAAGTATTTGTGTGTAATACTGCAGTAATAGCTGGCTGTAAAGGCACATTTAGAACATCAACTCAACCAGGTCAAATTCTATATAAAAATGTAGGCCTAAGTGATAAAGCCGAATTTGTCCATGTATGCCTCTGCCTACGTGTGATTACATTTTAGATCCACATTGAAGCATTAGGCTATTATGTGATAATGCACTTTATGGTAACATGAACCAAATATCAAGTTTGATCTAGTGAGCATGTATATCTTACCAAAATTTCCCTTATATTATACTTATGATGTTATTATAATTATGTAATGTGCTCAATGCGCATTTGTAGTGCAGTTTCAATTTATATACTGTTGAGGTCAATAATAAAGATAGTAAACAAGGCCTGCATCAACAGTAGCGATGATTATATTTAAGTTAGGCTCAAGGTGACATGTTTTTATTTACAGTAGCTGATTAATAAACAGGGTGCCGCACAAAGATTATTCTCATACGAACCACAACAATTATTTATAACTAAGTATTGTCCGTAACCTCTTAAACCTCTTATTAGTACATTATATTAAGTTATTAAATAATAACAACATACTTACTGAACGCATTAAATTGGCTACTAGTTCGTCATGTATATCTTTTAGACGCGTCAGTATGCTTCACCTGCCTGAGAACTCTGCTTCTCCCTGCACCATTACTGGTTGGTCTCTCAACACGTCGTCAGTGTTGTGCGGTTGTGCCTTCTCTAGCTCGTCACTTCGCTGCTCTAAAACACACTTGACATGTCGTTTAAATAACAGAAGCGTTCAAATGTAATAAATCGGCATTGGAAGAATCACAGTACCGGCAAAATAACAAACTTTTTGTTAAAAGTATCACCTGTTATCGGTGATTAACGTATTAATAGACACAGGGCTAGCTGAATGTTCGCTAGCTAGCCCAAGCAACACTGACACTTGTGTTGGGTGTTTTATTGCCTAGGACGTCGGCATTCCTTATTTGACTAAATACCGTAATGAAGCGTGTTACTTACAGACGCTGCAGCAACATTGACGCGCAGAAGGTTGATGTTTTTATTCCACTACTGAGGCTTTCATCTGGCAGATCATCTTCCCTATTGTACCACGGTTGATGTTTTCACTATTCTGATTGGACAGGATCTGTAGAAAGCCAATTCTGGACCAATCAGCAATAGAGTTGTAGAGGCGAAAACACCTAAGCAAGGAGGTTGACAATTCAGATTACACCTATGGCCTATATAAACATCTACCCCATTGAATATAAAAGTATTATATGTAGTATTAGTCAATACAGATAGATGATGCAGATGCAGTCTCTATGCGATATATTGTATGTATCCCCTACATATTCATAGGTCCATGGTATTCACTTGTTTATTGCAATGCGCACTCAATTTAACGTTTTAAAAAAAAAAAAAGACACTTATTCCAGATCCTTGGAATATTATATTTTCCATGCACCTGGATTTTTACTAGCAGTTTATGAAATGCATTATATGACATTATATATATATATATATATATATATATATATATGATTATTATTACAGAATATAATTGTATACAAACACATGTAGTCTACATTCAACAATTAGGTTAGGGGTAATTATACATTTTCTTTTCTAAAGACACGAGTCTCGTTTCCAAAACTGTCAAACGCTATTACTGCAGTTCACAAGTTGTCCAGCAGAGGGAACTGTCTCTCCATATATAGAAGTTGGCAATTCGTTTGAACAAATTGAATAGTCTTTAAATGTCATAATGTTACATTTTTCCAGGCTTTTTGAAGACATAGTCTTCATAAAGGAGACCGTGGTAGGCCTATTACTGACGAAGGCCTAAGAAGCCTATTACAATTTATCGCATTCACACAGATATCACATTGCTGTCAATATCACATATTGTTCCAATACATGTAGAAAAGAGGCTAGTGATACCAGACAGATGACACTGCCATACGTTATCTCCTACGGTAGCTGTGTGTGTGTGTGTGTGGGGGGGGGGGGGTGGGGGGGTGTTGGACTTCTTTCTGCAAGTTGTTTGTTTGTATGTCATTTTACAAAATAAATGGTTTCGTCTTTGTCTTAGGCCCTTATAGATTGGACACCTCACCAAACAACAAGGTAAAATAAAAGCGGGTGGGATGGTATGCTGTTCCTTAACGGACACGTACAGTAGCTATATAGACTGCATGACATCCACGTGTGCCGTTTATATGGCGGCGGTCATCTTTATTTATAGTTGTCAGAGCACTGAAAACACAGACACGATACTGTGGCCAATCAGTATTTCAAAGCTGATGTCAGTTGCAGCTGTTATTGTTGATGTTGGTGAGCCAGGCTTTCTTGCCGTTCTTCACACATCGACATATCCTCTAAGCATCTGTTAACTTTTACGGTCATTCACGGTATAGTATTCTAATAAATGTTTCTTTGTGGGGACGCCATATGGGGATGTGCTTGCCTTTTAACTGGAATATACAGTATATCACCTGCTGACTAAATGGCTTATTTGATTTAATCTACCTACATTAAAGGTATAGTCAGCAGATGATTAATTCCAAGCCCTGCCCCTTTTTTTCTGTATATAATGCTCAATAACAGTTGAGCAATTTTTGAATCCAACAGAAACTCAACTGTCTGTTTTCTTGATTTTCTAGTTACAGTATGGTGGTGGTGAAAGGGGCCGGGGGGGGGGGGGGGTCAGGCAATTGCAAGAGAATACACTTTTTGCCAAATTAATTG